>JAQFXP010000011.1:0-86708 GCA_034693685.1 Belba bartosi | reverse complement strand
CTAAATTTTACACTTTATATGTGAATGCAAAATAACTTGACACATGTCTTAGACTATTCTTTCCATTTATTACGAAGCTTTTAACTAGAAAAAATATATAAAAAAGGCATTACTGTCTATAACTATAAGTTCTCATGCAGTCTGACTCATCGGTAGAAATTTGTCTTCAGTAATAATAACAGGAAAATTTGTTATTACAGTAATTAATTTTTCAAATGTAGACAAAAATATATTATTTAATAATTGCAAGCTACAAATTAATTGTTCAAAATTAATTGTGTAATTACTTAATATTTTTACACTTAAGGTCAATATTTTTAAATAATATATATTATTTATTAATAGTATTTTGATTGTTGTAAGTATATTATGTATTTCTTAACATTTTAATTTAAAAATTGTTGTATATTTAGACTAATTTATAAAAAAAATTTAAATAATTTAGAATATAAGTTGATAAAATATCAATATTTGTTTTAAAATAATATAATTTATTTATGTATAAATGCATTAATAATTATGATTTAAAAATTTCCTTGCAAATAAAAGTACAAAAATATGACATTGAAACGCAGATTTAGTATTTAAATAAGTACTATTAATTTTGTTCAAATCAATGTATTTTTTATTTGTTATTATTAAAACTTTTATCAAGGTTTATGCTTAAAGGCATTTAATATTATCAATTGATATATAATCGCGCAACTTGATTTTAATCATTAAGTCTTAGTGATAAATTTAGAAGATAATTTGCTTTAAAAACTATTTGATTAAAGTTGAATATATTGTATAACAGTTTTTGCAATTTAATTTTGTTAAAATTAACATTTTTCAGTGCAATAATAAACTAGCAACAATGGCCAACATAGCAATAGCTTGGGCTAACCTAACATATACAGTAAAACCATTTATATGGAGTAAAGAGAAGACAATTCTGAATCGACTGTACGGTTGTGTCGATTTTGGTACAATTACTGCATTGATGGGTCCGTCGGGTGCCGGCAAAACAACTCTATTAATGTGTATTAACGGCAAATATAAGTCTGGTCTATCAACTGAAACAAAGATCTATCTTGACAACACAAAATTGAGCCGGGCTTGTTTTGTTGATCAGCACGAGAGTGAACACCTGATTATGTGTTTGACTGCAAAACAAAATATGATCTATGCCTCCAAACTGAAGAATAGTGGCGATAACGTCGATGTCGGTTCTCATGAAGACAATGTGCTGACTATTCTGAATGAGTTAATGATCGGACATATCGGCGACACTAGAGTTGATAAATGCAGTGGTGGGGAGAAAAAGAGATTAACCATTGCTATTGAAATGACTAAATTAATAAAGCCAAATTTATTTTGCATTGATGAGCCGACAACTGGACTAGATACTATTTCGGCTGAGCTGGTATAGTTTTATTTTGTTTTTTACTATTGTTGCATTTTAAAATGAAATAGTGTATAATTTTTAATTTTTTTAGTAAATTTATATTTATTCTATTTATTAATTATTTAAAATATGAATTTATAAATGCAAATTTAAGTTTTTTTAAAAGTTAATTTATACATTATCAAATTTTTAAAATGTTAATCAATTAAGCAGGTAAAAACTTAAATTTTTGATATTGAATTTTAAGCTTTAATTGATATAGTAACTACCGAATTAACCAAGGTCTGATAAATCTAAAAATGTTTAATTTATTAAAATATATATTAATATTAAACTAGAGATTATAAATTAAAAAAATTAACTGCCGGCAAATTCTAGGCTGAATATTTTTTGTAGACTAAATTTTAAAAAAAAGTGGAAATAAATGACGATTTTTAAAATTAAAAAACTTTTGCCCAATTTTTAAATTTTTTAAATTCTAAGTTTAAATAATTTAATTTTAATATTTTGTAAGTAGAGGCAAACATGATTAGAAATGCAGTATTACTAATGCTGTATAAAAGATACATTTAATAAACATAATTATTGTCTCAATGATAAAATTTATAATTGCGTCAATTAGTTGCATTACACATTTCTTTTTATTTAACCATCAACCTTCAAATTTATTAATATATTTATATAAAATATAGATTCACTTAGTTTTTAAGTTTGTTTTAATAATATACATTTAAACTTATTAAATAGGTAATGGATTGCTTAAGCAAACTAGCTCAAAAACATAATATAGCAATAATAACGAGCATACATCAACCAAACAACGAAATACTAACAATGTTTGACAAACTGTATGTATTGGCAAAGAATGGCATTTGTCTCTACGACGGACTTCCGAACCAAATCGATGAGTATCTAAACGATTGCAATATTATATGCAATGAAAATCAGTTACCAATTGAACAGTTGCTTCAATTGGGTTCTATTGAATCACAAGATGAGTCCGTTTTAAATTTAATACAAAATACGCAAAAATTACAAAAAGCATTCATGCTAAATTATTGTGAGAATAAAAGCGAATTTAAATCAAATGGCATTGAGTTTCGAAGCAAAACATTTAAATTTATTGACATTTGGTATATAATAATGCGTGAAATGAGTTATTTTTATGCAAAACTTTGGAAGCTGCAATTAACACAATTTCTATTTTATATTTGCTTTTTGTACTCAACAAGTCAAATGTTTAATGAGAATATAGGCAGACCAAGCGCATGTTTTAATTTAAATAATACTTCAAATAGTACTAGTTGTCTGAAAGATTTAGAAGATGATGATCAGCTTGTACAAAATGTCAATTACATATTTCTAACTACAGTAATGGCTATATTTCTACATTTATGCATAACTACAATGGCTTATCTTAATGAAGTAAAAGTGTTTCTCAATGAACACCTAAACTGTACGTTATTAAGTTTTTAAATAAGTTTTTTTAAATAAATATTTTTAAAAATTTAATTTTAGGTTTTTTAAAAGTTATTTCATTTATAAATTAATTAAAATAAATTTGTAACTGCATTATAATTATGTGAAATATAATATTACGTTATATTTATTGTTAATATAGAAGAAATATTTATTATATATATATTATGTACATACTTAACTATCTATGTCATTAAAATTAATTAATATATTTTTAAATAATTAGATTGGTACAGCACCGGCTCATTCTATTGTGCAAAAAACATAGTTGAAATAGTGCCAACCTTGCTTGTTTCAACAACATATGGATTTTTACTATATTATTTAAGCGGACAATACAACGAAAACAATCAAATTTTATTATTTACATATCTAATTGTATTAAAATTTTTGTGCACAGAAGCTCTTGGACATTTTATTGGCATTTTATTTTATAAGTACGAACATGTTGCT
The DNA here is from genome assembly GCA_034693685.1 of Belba bartosi. Lineage (NCBI taxonomy): Eukaryota > Metazoa > Arthropoda > Arachnida > Sarcoptiformes > Damaeidae > Belba > Belba bartosi. Next base: position 83,389 of record JAQFXP010000011.1, on the reverse strand, counting down.
TTGATTGTGTCAATGAGCTTTTTTTGCCAAATGTTAATGTTTTGTGGCTATTTTGCCTTGCTTGAAGATTTGCCTAAATTGCTTAAATATTTTAGTGATTTAATATATGTTAAATATATATTTGAATCTTGCTTAATAATAATATACGGCATAAACCGATGTGAACAAGATGAAACATCAATTATTCTACATAAATACCACATTAATACTAAAGAATTAAATAATAATTTTTACAGTTTAATAATCTATTTAATTGTGTTAAAAATGTTGTCATATTTTTGCTTATTATTTAAGACTAAAAATTTATTTAATTTTAAAAAACAAACAAATTCTAAGAAATCAGCAAAAAATAACCAAGATGAACATCAAATTGAATACAAAACAAATAAACGTCGAATGAGTGATATTTTAAGAAAATTTAAATCTACAAGAACATCAGAAATAAATAACGTCAATAATAATATAGAAATTGATGAAAATTTAGTGAAAAAGCAGATATGTATTGCTTGGACTGATTTAAGCATAAAAATTCCCAAAAGTCTATTCACTGACGAAAAAACAATTTTACGACAAATTAATGGATATTTTGAATTTGAATCCTTAAATGCAGTTATGGGTAGTTCTGGGTCTGGAAAAACTACCTTGCTTAAATGTATCAATGGAATCAATAGTGAATACTTGGATCAAGATTCGGTTATTTATATAAATAAATACAGGAAAATACGTGCATGCTACATTGTGCAAGATGTAAAAGAGCATATATTAAATGGATTGACTGTAAAGCAGGCAATGATTTATGCGTCAAAACTAAAAAATTTGGACAAAATGTTTGATCACTCGTCAAATATCTCGGAAATAATGGATGAGTTGCTGATTGGAAGCTGTGCCGAGACAGCAGTGAATGACTGTTCCGGTGGTGAACAGAAACGACTGGTTATTGCGCAGGAGTTGACTTCAGCCGTCAAACCGAATATGATATGTATTGATGAGCCGACCAGTGGTTTGGATAGTTATGTCTCCGAAATGGTATAAATATTTTTAAAACTTAACTTTTAAAATATAATTAGCATTTATATTACAATATTAATAATAAAATAATCAATGCACTTTAATATAATAATCAAGGTAATTGATTGTCTGAAAAAACTGGCAAAACGTCACAACATATGTGTAATCGTATCCATACATCAGCCAAACAAAGAAATACTTATGATGTTCGACAAACTGTATGTTTTGGGCAAAGCCGGACAACCAATATATGCGGGTCAACCAAATCACCTAGACACTTTTCTAGCCAGCAATGGCATTGAATGCGTACAATCAAAGCTAATAATTGACATATTATTTAAACATGCTAGCACTAGAGTAAAAGATGAGCTTGTCACAAACTTAGCAAGCAAAACTGCTGATTTAGAGAAGAATATTATTAGTAATAGAATTTCTGATGACATAACTGTATGTTTGGATAAAATACAAAAAGTGAATAAACGCTTCAAATTAAATCAGTTATGGCTACTATTGCAGCGAAACATTATATCAATAATTCGTTATCAGTGGAAGATCTTATTATTTCAATTTGGAATATATATTATGTTTGGAATTGTGCTGGCTCTATTTTTTCATCCGGATATTGGTTTGCCATCTGGGTGCGTTAGCTTTGAAGATGATTTCAACAATACCTGTACGAAAACGGTTAAGGAATTAGACGATGAGAAGAACGTAATTTTAAATTTAAAGTTCAATTTTTTTACCACCACTTGCTTTATGTTCTTTCTATTCATTGCGACTGCGATTACATTCACTAATGACTTAAAATTGTTTTTCAATGAGCATCGAAACTGTAAGTTTAGAATTTGTTCTTATTTTAATTAAAACATCATGTTAAATATCTTAATTAATAAATAAACATTTAAAGACATATGTCAGAACATCTATGATAAAAAAATATGCTTGTTTATTTATTGTTTATATGAGCATCTTATATTATAGTAATAAAATATATTAATGCTACATTTACATAATTAGTAGAGCATGTTAGATTTAATGAACTTAATTTAAAAATAAAAGTATATTTGTTTGCTTAAAACTTATTTTATGTTAAATTTTATATTTTTAGCTTGGTACAGCACAGGGGCATATTACTGGTCAAAATCAATAATTGAGCTAGTTCCATTATTATTAATGATTGTTTGTTTTGCAAAGATAGTCGACATATATTATGATGAAAACAGCATGTTTGTTAGTTTCGTTTGTTACATAACATTGGGTGCATTAGTCGTTCAAGGAATGGGTCATTTTATATGTATTCTGTGCTCTAATAGACCGGAATTCGCACTCATTTCATCGATTGGTGTTTTTCTAATTCTATTAGTTTTTAATAACTTTTATATTCCAACAAAAGAACTTCACTATTCGTTGCAATTGTTGAGCAAATTATCGACGTTTAAGCTTTGCTACGAATGTATTATAATATTGTTTTACGGCTTTAATCGCTGTTCTGACCGACAGTTCTCATATGTATTGTATTTTATTGACGTCGAAGACAACGACTTTTATATAAATACATATTTATTGTTAATTCAGTTTCTATTTTATAGAACCGCTTCAATCATTACTTTACTGCTTAAGACTAATCCAATTCCTAATAGTAAGATAAAACAAGAATTAAAAAATTTAGCAACTCAAGATAATTTATCTATTAAAACAAAAACTTATATCATTTAAATTAAAAATTAAATTTTATATATTTAAGTAACATGTTAAAAAATTAAAATTAATTGTTGTGTAGCAGCAAAATATACAAATTTTAATTATAAAACGTTTTTTGTTGTAAAAATATATTGAATTTTAATTATAATTATTCTGTGTATAAGTTAATTTTTAAATAAAAATAAAATTAATTAAAAAGTATTTTTATTTCAGACAAATGTTGCGTGTTATGAATTTATAACGGATTTAAATTTCTGTCTAGGGTATTTTCAAAACATTTATTAACTTTATTTGAAATTTAAGAATAAAATTAAGCCTGGTGTAAAAGAATAATTATTTGTAGATAGAAGAATAATTTTATTTAACCTACAATTAAATATAAATTAATTGTAATTTATATCAACAAACATAAACATATATCATGAGGATATCATTATTAATATTTGTAATTATTATTTATTACCAAAACCATTGCTTTTATTATAAAACAATAAATATTATAAACTATATCCAAAATAACGGCTAAATAGTCCGACGTCTATTAGAAAAAGCATTACACAAGAGATGGAATACTAAATATTAAAAATAATATATAAAAATAATATTTAAAATTGTGGAAATAAATCAATAATTGATATAACCTCGAAAAATATAAAACTCGTAAACGCAAACACATCTAAGCAATAGATACCAATTAATGGTCCAGAAAGGCGTTCAATAAAATTTAACAACTAATTCAAAAAATTTAATAAAATTAAACTAATTTAAAAATATTTGTTTTAAACCTTTAACTTGTCTTTAAAGGAAAATTTTAATTTAAAATTTAATAAATTGATAAAATCGTAAAGAAAGTGAGCTTCGAATGAGAGATTAGCCGAGAATCTGGTTACCAAATAATTTAAGCATGTTAGAATAATGCCTACAATTAACACTGCTAATCTAAACAGGAAAACTCCATTTCCGTAAAAATACAAATAAAATAAAGTAATCAAAACGAATGTCGAAACGTATTGATTGATTGCTATTAAATATTTAAATAAATTATTGCTTTTTCTCGTCATTAGTGTCAGTCGATTGTGATTTTTGAGTAAAACGGCTAAAGAATTTGGATTTCTTAAAATTTTATTTTTGAAATAATTGTTTAATTGTTTAAAACGTAATTTCATATAATAAACAAAATAAAATAATATTGAATACGCAAAAGATATAGCTGGACAGGTATATAGGGCCCAGTAGTTAAATATTAAATTCCAAACCAATAGCGAAATAATTGATATTTCAAAGTCTTGTCTAATATATGCAATCAAAGAGTAAATGAAATAAGTAATAGAAAAAAGTGAAATACATGAATATAACATGAAATTTAAAACAACTAGATTGGTGAATTTTTCAGCAAATATCATTTTGATTTTGTTTTTATTTGTTAAATATTTTATTGAATCAATTCGTATTCTCATAAAATTAAACATAAATTCCAATCGGTTTTGATTTTCCGCTATATTAGAAATTTGATTTATTTTAAAGTTTAAATAAAAACATATTTTGAAAATTTAATTACCGATAATAAGTGTTGTTCTAAACAATGATGTCAGTAATAAAAGTCCAAACATAATAAGATTTATGAGAATTCTATCGTTTGTGTAATAAAATGAGTCTCCGATTAATGACCAGATTTTCGGATTAGACGTAATTGTGGCTGAAATCCAACGAATTGTTATAAACCAACTAAATATGCAATAATATAATTGCTTTAATTTAAATTTCTTATTTGCGTTTTTGTTAATTATGTACTCTTTAAGCGCAAATGACTCAAACGTTAAAAGTAACATGTTTGTTTTATTTAATTTTAAAGTCACTTTAAATTAAAATTATTTTCAAAGTTTATTTGTAAATAAAATTTAACGATTTTAATAATATTTATATAGTTATAATAATAGTTATATAGATTCCAACTTTATATAAAATTTTATATGCTAAAATGCTATTTATATAATATGATATTATAATATTTAAAGTTAAAAAAAGACTTTCTAAAATTAAACAAGACTGAACAGTATTTTGTTACTACGTTTTTAAAAATTAAAAAATTAAAGATGTATAAATTTTTAAATATTAATTTTACAAATTTATTTATATTGTAGAAGTTTGAATTATATGTTTGGAATTTTGGTTTGGTTTCCACTTAAATGATTTATATAAATGTTTTACTAAAGATGACTATCAACTAAAATACGGTAGTTATGCAATGTATAAAATGTTTAATTTGTGCCGCTCTACTATCTATTATTTTGTGTCCACGATTGATTAATATAAACTCTTCTTTATTTTGTAGTGAAAATTATTGTTTCCAATAAATAAATTAATGTTTAATTTGTCCTCAAGCTTAATTTCATTTTATTTAATCCTTACCGTCGATGCCTACAATATGATAAAAGTTAATTATTACTTTTTAAATGTTTATACCAAAACTTAATTATTTAACTTAAATTAAATCTAATAATGTATTCCATATTTTGTGTATTTATTTAATTCAAAGTTTATAGACCTTATCTTTTAATTATAAATCATGGAGGGATTCAGGCAAAAATCCCCCTGATTTTTAAAATTTGTATTTATCCACTCTTAGCATTTGGTCTGCAAAAAGGTACCCCCTCAAATATTTTCCGTCCGCGGTCGGCAGGTGGCAAATTTTTTGGCTTTTTCGACCAAAATCAAGAAATTTTCCCTAAATTTAGTTTAAATTCATTTTAAATACAGTTAAATTAGACTAAATTTTATTATAAATATATAGGTTTTTGAGCGTTTTTAAAGAAATTCCCTTCCTGATCACCCCCTAGATTTTTCTCCAAAATTTTGAAAAATAATCACTTCTCTGATTCCATGGATCGGCCGACTTTATAGATTTCTGCTTTTAAAATATTTAATTTTATTAAAATACTATTCTAATGCTTATAAGCTAATTTTTTTAAATTAAAATTTTAAAACTAACTCATGTTTGCCAACCTTCTTTATTAAAAAAATTTAATTTAATTTATTTGTTCCCGTTCAATTTATTAATAATCTATTTAACTGAGGAAGAAAAAAGGACGTAATGGTAAATATATATACATTTTTTTCAAAAATATTTTAAAAACACTAATAAAAGGACACAAGCATTTTATAAATAATTTAGTCATCAATTATTTTAAAAAATAAATATAACTTAGTTTTTCGTTTTAAATAAATAAAACCTTAATATTAGTTTTTGCACGAATTAATAGTTAATAAAAATGAATAAAAATGAATAATAATCAATATAATAAAAATTTCTTACTCCCGCCATTTGGAGCATAACACAACATAAATATTCTTGATGTAATTTAAATATAATATAGATTCTATATTATACAATATTCTTATATATTTTATTTATAATTATATTAATATAAATTGTTAGATTTTTTATTAGAATAGCCACAAATTGATTCAAGTTATAAAATGATCATTGTCATATATAATCTTATTAAAAATGATGTGTTTTAAATGATTAAAGCTATAAACTGTATCCAAAATAACTACTAAACAATCCGACGCTAATTAGGAATAACATAACGCAAGACATCGTATACTAAATGTTTACAACGAAAAAAATATTAATTTTGAAAATTGTATTCAAAAATATATTTAATATTTGATATAACCTTAAAAAATATAGAACTCGTGAACGCAAACACATCGAAGCAATAGATACCAATCACTGGTCCGGACAGGCGTTCAATAAATTTCAGCAACTAATTCAAAAAATTTAATAAAAATAAATTAAATTAAAAATATTTGTCCCAAACCTTCAACTTGTCTTTGACGGAAAATTTTAATTTAAAATTTAATGAATTGATAAAAACGTAGAGAAAGTGCGCTTCGAATGAAAGATTAGCCGAGAATCTGGTCGACATATAAATTAAACATATAGCAAAAATGCCTACAATTAAACCTGATAATCTAAACAGAAAAACTCCATTTCCGTAAAAATACAAATAAAATAAAGTAATCAAAACAAATGTCGAAACGTATTGATTGATTGCAATTAAATATTTGAACAAATTATTGCTTTCACTCGTCATTAGTGTCAGTCGATTGTGATTTTCAAGTAAAACAATTAAAGATTTTGGATTTTTTAAAATTTCAATTTTAAAATAATTATTTAATTGTTTAAAACGTAATTTCATATAATAAACAAAATAAAACAATATTGAATATGAGAAAGGTATAACTGTACAGGAATTTAGTGCCCAGTAGTTAAATATTAAATTCCAAACCAATAGCGATATAATTGATATTTCAAACTCTTGTCTAATATATGCAATCAAAGAGTAAATGAAAAAAATAATTGCAAATATTAAAACAGACGAATATAACATAAAATTTAAAACAACTAGATTGATGAACTTTGCAATAAATATTATTTTGATTTTATTTTTATTTGTTAAATAGTTTATTGAATCAATTCGTAATCTTATAAAATTAAACATAAATTCCAATCGGTTTTGATTTTTCGCTATATTATAAATATTAATATTTTATTTATTAAATAAAAAATAAATTTGAGAATTTAATTACCAATAATAAATGTTGTTCTGAACAGTGATGTTAATAATGAGATTCCAAACATAATAAGATTTGCGAGAATTCTATCGTTTGTGTAATACGTCGGGTCTCCCATTAATGACCAGACTTTCCGATTAGACGTAATTGCGGCTAAAATCCAACGAATTGTTATAAACCAACTCAATATGCAATGAAATAATTGCTTTGATTTAAATTTCTTATTTGCGTTTTTGTTGATTATATACCCTTTAAACGCATATGACTCAAATTTTGAAAGTAACATGTTTAATTAAATTTATTTTTAATAAAAATTGTTTTTCAAAAAACAAATTTGTAAATAAAATTTACCTATGATATTTTATTTATTTTTTCAAAATGCAAATTTTATATAAAATGTTATATGCGGTAAATTCGATTTATATTATTATTAAAGTTTAAAGTTAAAAACAGTCATTATAACATTAAATAAATAATTATTTAAAAATAAAAACATTTTATAATTAATTAATTAATTTGTTAATTACTTTAAAAATAAATATTATTTTATTTTAAAAAATAAAACTTTGAAATTAGTTTTGCACGAAATTATTGATTAATAAAAATGATTTAACTATGTAACTATGATTTAATTTTAAACTTTTAATACAAATTTATATCAATTTAATCAATTTAGTTTATATTAATAAGTGTACAAATAGAAACAATAAATTATTGTGATAAAATATTTAAAACAATATTCAGTTTATTTTTATAAACTAGGGTTTCAGGTGGAAAGATTAAATTAATAATTTCTTTGATTTTGAAAATTTGCATTTATACCCATTAGCATTTGACCCATAAAAAGATTCTTCTCAATAAATTCTTCTTTGATCCTTTAAATTGGTCCACTACGTATTATAAACCCCTGTTTTACTTTTTGACCAAAAATTTTTAAGTTTTTAATCGTACATTTTGTCATATGTTATAGACTCTATAATATAGTGTATTAGTTAAACCAAAAGTTAATTATACATATAGTAAATGCAGAGATTGAGAAAGTCGATTGATCAAGGGAGATCAGGGGAGAAATTTTTTTAAAAATTGTTTCCAAAAACCTAGGAGTTATTAGGGGACGGGTATATTTATAATAAAATTTTACCCAATTTAAGCGGATTTAAACCGAATTTACCACCAATTTCGGGGAAATTTCTTAATTTTAATCAAAAAACACAAAATATTTTTATAAAATCGTAAACAAGTAAATGCAATTTATAGTTTGTACACATTGTTATTTTTATAATTATAATAGCTACAAATATGATTCAAGTTTTAAAATGATCATTGTCAAATATAATATTATTAAAAATTATGTGTTTTAAATGATTAAAATTATAAACTGTATCCAAAATAACTACTAAACAAACCGACGCTAATTAGGAATAACATAACGCAAGACATCGTATACTAAATGTATAAAACAAAAGAAAATATATTAATTTGAAAAATTGTTTTTAAAAATATCTAATATTTGATATAACCTTAAAAAATATAAAACTCGTGAACGCAAACACATCGAAGCAATAAATACCAATCACTGGTCCTGACAGGCGTTCAATGAATTCCAATAACTAATTCAAAAATTATATCAAAAATAAAATTATTTATTTAAATTATTTTTTAGCCAAACCTTCAACTTGTCTTTGACGGAAAATATAAATTTAGAATTTAATGAATTGATAAAAACATAAAGAAAATGCGCTTCAAATGAGAGATTAGCCGAGGAACTGGTCGACAAATATACTGAAATTGTACCAAATGCTGCAACAATTAACCCGGTTAATCTAAATAAAATTACACCATTTCCATAAAAATATAAATAAAATAAAGTAATAATAACAAATGTTGTGATGTATTGATTGATTGCTATTAAATATTTAAACAAATTATTGCTTTCATTTGTCATTAGTGTCAGTCGATTATGGCTTTTAAGTAAATTTAATAAAAGTTTTGGATTTCTTAAGAGTTCTCTTCTGTAATAAGTGTTTAATTGATTAAAACGTAATTTTAGATAAAATACAAAATAAAATATAATTGAATAAGAAAAGGGCAAAACTGGGCAAACAATTAATATCCAAACAATAAAAATCAAAATCCAAACCAATAGCGATATAATCGATATTTCAAACTCTTGCCTAATATAAGCAATTGAACCAAAATAGCCGTAAACTAAAACATACATTAGAAGACTTGTATATAGTGCGAAATCAATAATAAACATCTTAGTAAATCTAGCAAACAATTTTAACTTGTTTACATTTTTAATCGTTAAATAATTTACAGAATCTGTACGTAATTGCATAAATTTATACATAAATGTTAATAAATTTTTATATTCAGCTATTTTTATAATAAAAAATTTTTAATTAGTTTGTTTATTTAAGTAATTTTTTTATTACCTATGATAAAAGTGGTTCTAAATAGTGACGCTAAGAATGCGAGTCCAAACATAACCAGATTTGTGAGAACTCTATCGTTTGTGTAGTAAAACGGGTCTCCAATTAATGACCAGATTTTCGGATTTGAAGTAATTGCGGCTAAAATATAGCGAATAGTTATAAACCAACTGAATATGCAATAAATTAATTGTTTTGATTTAAAATTATTATTTGAATTTTTGCTGAATATATACTTGTTTTCAGCATATGGTTCAAAGTTTGAAATTAGCATGATTAACTAATTTTATTTAAACACGTATTTATATTTAAATGCAAAATTTTATATTATAAATTTTATATTTGAAAATATTTATCATTAAAATGTTTTATATATATATATTTAAAATAAAATTTTTTTAATCTATAGCTAAAAATAAAATAACATGTATTTATATAATTAAAATGTTATTTTATTCATTAAAAATGTTATTTTTGTTTATTTATTAATATAATTTTTGCACGAAATAATAAAATCAATAAAGCTACAATTTGATATCTTATTAAAGAAGTTGTCTGTAGATTGATAAAGTTACTTATTTTTAAAAATAATTTTAATCATAATAAAAGCATATGATATGATAGGAAAATATGCAAAAATTATTCTTTTAACTTTAATATTTTAAAAGTTATGCGCATTCACAAATACAATACTTTCTTACAGTTTATGAATTTCAAATTTAATTTACAGACAAACTAAATAACATATTTTAATTATTTTTTTACTACCACACACATATATTAAAGTAAAATTGATAATTGAATAGAATATTTATATAAACAATTTTCTTGTGACATGAAATGATGTTTAAAATATATAAACATAATTTTTGTCTTATTAGCTACTCGATTACCAACTTTTGTTTAATCTATTTAATTACATAGTATAAGTAATATTATATAATAAACTTATATTATTAATATTATATTATTTTTGTTAATTCAAAAAATGACTAGCTGAACTTAAATATATGATATACTATGTTTGTAAAATTATAATGTTAGAATTTGAATGTCTGATATAAACAATAGCTAATACCAGTACAATACATATTTAGGAGCTAATCAATTTTTAATTATATTTACTTAAAATATAGGCATTTGGAAATAATTTTTTAATTAACATTATTGATATATTTTTGGCATAATTTAGGCGAAAATAACTTCTCAATACTTGGTTTAATCCCCATTGGAAGGGAAGTTAAGTAAATTTGTTTAATTATAGCATTTTAATCAATTAAAATATTGTATTGTATTTTAGTTGATTTTTATTATTTTTCCATATTTATGAAGTATTTGTTTTTATCAAATATAAATATTTTTACTATCCGGGTCAGTTCACAAAAAACAAGAACTTCGACTATATTTTATATAAATTCTTAAATAAAAATATTTTATTAAAATAAATAATTGTAGTAACTTGAAACAATAATAACATTACAGTAATTACTTTGTTACGCATAAATTATTTGTTTCACAACTGTTGTGATATTTTTAAACCAAGATTGCAAACATTTTAACATTATTGTGTAATACTGTAAATGTCCTTGAGAAAAATATTTTTATCGGTTTTTGTACAATTAAAACATTCAATACAATTATTATTTTGCTATAATAAAACGACATAAAATGTACAATTAAACATTTTTATAAATAATATTTGTATTTTAAATATATAATTGTGATCATAATTGTAATAATTTAAAAATAATTTTTAAAAATATTTATTAATTATTATTTAAGTATATATATAATATATATAAATTTTTATTTTTATTATATTTATATATAAAATAATTTTTATCATTGTTGCTATGTTTTGTGATAAAAACTTTTGTTTTATATTTGCACAGTTATCATTGCATATTTTCACATTTAATTTTTTGTGATACTTGTGTTTATTGTTAATAAATAAAAATATATAAGTTAATTAATTTTATAATTTATTTATTAATAATTTTAAATACAAAATTTAAATAACAATTAAATTAAACTATGAGCGAATTATATTGCAAAGAAAGTTTTGACAGATTTGATGACGACTTTTGTGAAAAAGTGTTAAATTATCTGCCATTTGATGAGAAGATTTGCTATCAGTTGATGTCAAAACAATGGAAAAGAATAATATATGAAAATCAATACAAAATATATATTAGAAAATCATTTTTTGATTCTTTACTAATTAATAGTATCGAAACATTTGAGTTGTATTTAAAAACTTTTAAACGAATTAATTCAATTGATTTGTTTGAACCGAGTTTTGCAACAAAACAGCAAATAATTGATTCGATTGTTAAATATTGTAATAATTTAACAAAAATTGAGTTTACATTCAATGAAATCAATGGTTTGAGTGAAGAAACGATTAAACAATTTGGAGATAAATTCGGTCAACAATTGGAGTCATTTTTGTTTTATAACAATAACTTAAATATAACTAAAAGTTTGATCAAAATGTGTCCGAATTTAAAGAACTTATTTATCAACGAATTTTCATCACTTTTTGATAAGAAAACAAATAATTTGAAAAAAATTGATATTTCTTTCGGTAACGAAGACTCGAATCAATTTAATAATTTTGTGAAAATATATAAAAATAGTTTTAAAAGTATTAATATTTTTATGAAAGAAAATGTTTCGCAAAACTCATTCGAAAGTCTAATGAATGGATTGACACAAATGTCTGAATTAATTGACTTAAGTCTTGAGTTCAACCATTTCGACGAAAACTTTCGATTCAATCAAAACTTATTCGCAAAACAATTGTCAGAAATTGGCTTAAACTGCAAACAATTAAAGAGATTTTCTTATAATTCGAGTTGTCGTGACTTTTCTGTTGAAATTTTTGTAAAAATATTTCAAACAATTAATACGAGTTTTAAATCAATTAAAAGAATTGATATATTTTTTGATTTTTTACCCAATCCTGAGATTAATTTAAAGTGTCAGTTATTGAGTAATTTAAAACAATTAACTCATTTAACAATTAGTTCTAATAATACAAATATAATAAATAACTCGTTTTTTATAGACATTGACAAACATTTACCGAAACTTCAATATCTTTCTATCGATGGAACGAATATAACAGACATTGCATTGAATTCATTGCAAAGACTATCAAAACTACAAACTCTTGAAATAAATGGAAATAATCAACGATTAAGTGATTCGTGTGTTTCGGAACTAATGTATAAATTAAAAAAATTTAAAATACACTAACATTGTTAGGCAAACATTTAATTAAATGTATAAATCATTGATTAATAAAAAATATTTGTCAACATTTAATTTTATTTAATAAATTAATTCACTAAGTTACAATTTGTTGCTATTCTAAACATTTAAAAATAAAAATTAATTATATTAAAAATATTTTATTAATTAATTATAATCAAAATTTAAATTGTATTATAATTATGGTTAATTGTAACTTTGTGAAATTAAAATAAACTTTAATATTTATTTTTAATAAACAATAATTTTTAATGTTAAGATTTTTAAATTTTGTTAATTGATTCAAAACATATTTTAATTTATAAATTAATAACAGAAAAATATTTTTACATTAAATTTGCAATAAAATTCTATAATTATTAAATTTTTATAATAATTAATCAAGGTTCTTTAATTTATTACACTTTAAGCTAGAAAGATTAATTTGGTTACAAAAACCATTTGTGGAGATTATGTAAATGATTGTTAAAATTACAATTAGCTATAATTAAAAATAAAAATAATTACTTATTTTTATTTTTAATTCATAAAAATTTTTAATACAATTAAAATTTAATAGAAATTTGGTATTTTTGGTAAGTTTAAATTGACAAATTAAAATTAAGTTGATTTATATTAATTTAGTTTTTAAACAACATTTTAATGTATTTTAATATTAATTTATTGATAAAATTTATTATGAAGTAACATTAGTGTGAATATTTTAAAATTTTAAAAGTATTTCTGATAATAAAAAATAACTTTAAATCCAATTATGTCTAACGTTTATAACCAAAATAATCGGCAAATAGTCCGACGGATATCAGGAATAGCATAAAAACAGCTATTGAATACTATAGTGTAAACAAATATAGTTTTAAATTTAAAATTATTAGAAATTAATAATAAATTTACTCTAAAAAAGAGGTAATTAGTGAACGCAAACATATTATGACAATAAATACCAATTACTGATCCGGACAAGCGTTCAATAAATGCCAATATCTGTAAAAAATAAAAATTAAATCAAAAATATATTTAAAAATACTATCAAGCTTAAATACTTTTAATTTTTGAAACAAATGTAAATTAAATTTACAAATTACTGAATTAATAGTAATGTAAAGACGATGCGCTTCTAATGAGAGATTAGCCGAAAATTTGGTCGACATATAGATTAGTAAAGTGCCAAATATGGCCACATTTAAGCATGCTAATCGGAACAGTAGTATTCCGTTGCCGTAAAAGTATGTATAGTATAGTGTGATTGCAGTAAATGAATAGACGTAATGATTAAATGCCATTAAATAACTCAAAACTTTATTGCCTTCACTCGTCAATAGCGTTAGTTTATTGTGATTTTTTAGTAACAAATCTAAAGCTCTTATATTTACAAAAAGTATTTTTTCGAAATAATTGTTCAATTGTTTAAAACGTAATTTCATATAAAATACAAAATAAAATAATATTGAATACGAAAACACTATAATAGAAGTCGTATTATAAGCCCAAAAGTTTAGAATCAAATACCAGATTAATAGCGATATTAACGATATTTCAAAGTCTTGTCTAATATAAGCGATTATACAATAATAGCCATAAACTGAACCGAAAAGGAAAACACAACTAAATTGCATATAATTTAAAGCAATTATATAAATGAATTTTTCAATTAATTTAATTATTTTTAAGTTATTATTAGTTAAATATGTTTTTGAAATATTAATCATTTGCATTAAGTCAGTCATAAACTTCAATTGATTTCGATTCTCCGCTTTAAAAATTAACATTTAAAATATGTTTAATAAATTGTTTATAAAGTAATTTCTTACCTTGTATAAATGTAGTTCTGAACAATGCAGCTAATAATGAAAGTCCAGTAAAAGTTATATTTAATATAATTCTATCGTTTGTGTAGTAAAACGGGTCTCCAATTAATGACCAGATTTTCGGATTTGAAGTAATTGCGGCCAAAATATAGCGAATAGTTATAAACCAATTGAATATACAATAAAATAATTGAATTGATTTAAAAGTTTGATTTTTGTTAACAGTTATATTAAATATATAATTGTTTTGGACAAATTTTTCAATATTTGAGATTGCCATAATGTTTTCCTAAAATAGGTCAAAATTGCATAAAACAAATAAAAACTTCAAACAAGTTACTGTCAAGATTATATAAATTTAAAATTAATTTTGTATTTGCTTTAAAATTTATGTAAAATTTGTTTTATTAATTGCAAATATTGCAAATATTGCAAAATTAAAAAATAAATAAATATTACAAAATAATTTTTTAATTTTAAAAAAATATTTTTAATAATATGTCAAAATATTTAAAATATAATATATAGGTTAATTAATATTAAACACGAAATTAAGTTTTTCAAACAAATGTGACTTAATATTAAAAATTTTAATAGTATTAATGCTTATTTTGAAATAATAAAAAAATCAATAAGGTTCATTTACATATAAATAAATTTATTTTTTTTAAATCTATAAATTTGAATTAAACTATAAATTATTTTTTACTGTAAATATTTACTAAATCAAATAAATTAATAGAGAACTAAACAAATTAAAATAATACACAAAAAATATTATAATACAAAACGTTTCTGCAAAGATTATTTTTAAAATTTTTTGCAAACTAATTAAATTAAATTAATTAGATTCTGTTAAAACTGAGTTTGTTTAGAATAATTTTTGAATATATATAAAAATACAATTAAGATATTTATCTTGCTCACGGAGTTAAAAAATCATTATAATTGCTAAATTAGCTGGTAGAACTAAAGATTATTTAGAAATGTTTTAGCCGCCAATGGGGGTGTTAAAGAGGTTTTTGCCTAAAATACTTATACAAACTGTAACATAATTTTAATTTTAAATAATTTCTAACAATAACAACACATATATAGTTTTCAATTAAAATATAAATTATTGAAAAATTTGAAAAAATAAATTTGACTATAGCTAAGAAATCGGACAGACATATACTAACGCATACAATGACTACCAGTGTCTCCAACGCCCGTAAAGACATAAAGGAATTGAAGGAAATACTGAAGAAATTGCATGCATTGGAAGATAGAGTGGAAAGAGCTCTGAACAGCACATCAAAGCCAGAAGAGTTGACACAAGTAGACACTGGCCTTCCGGATCTAACCGAACCTCCCGGAGCGACTTCATCTGTAGACAGTGAAGAACCTTCCGGAGCGACTGCATCTGACATTCCGGTTGAGAATATAGAGGAGGAAGAAGAATGGAAGACTTGGAGGAAACCACCAAGAGAGTTTATAGGGTCAGACGAGTTAAGAGCACCGGCAGACGTTCAGATTACTTACCCTTCGGTGCAAAAAGACTATTTGGATTATTTGAAGAAATTGAACAAAAGAACAGAAAAGGGACAGGACTTGGAGAAATGGAAGAAAAAGAATTTCCCGAAGACTCCACTTTATGGAACACACGAACAGATTGATCCGAACACCGGAGAAGTATTAGAAACTCAGCAAATCTTCGGACCGGCCAATTGGACAGAGATATGGACCGATTACAAGTCGGTTGGAAAAGACTATCGAAAGATAATCAAAACTCGAAAGGGATTGCAATCAAAATTTGATGCTTTGAATGAGTCTTTGGAAAGACTCAAAGATATTGAAGTTATCAAACAATTAGGTGAAGGCACTTTTGGCACCATATGGAAAGTTAAAGGCAATAAGTACGAGCTTAACAAAGTAGGTAAACCGTTCTACGAAATTGAACAGGTTGAATTGGCATGTAAGGTAATTCAGCTTCCATCGCATGCTGATATCAAATGGTATGGCGAAGATCCAACCGTAGACGAGACATGGTTTACTAACTATTACATTAATACTGTTATGCTTGGTGATATGTTGGGCCTCAGATACCTCACACACAAACACATCTGCAAAATGATTGATATGATAAACATATCGGACACCAAAACAGGCTTTCCTTTTTCCGCGTTTTGTGTGTTTATGGAATTATGTGACGGAAGTTTAGAAGATCTGATCACAGTAAGTGATCACGATGTTTTATCGGAAAAGGACTGCAAGGTATGGTTCAAACAAATAGCCGAAGCAGTCGAGTATTTACATAATATGGAGAATGTCGTTCATTTCGACGTAAAACCGGCGAATATTC
This sequence comes from Belba bartosi, assembly GCA_034693685.1. Taxonomy (NCBI): domain Eukaryota; kingdom Metazoa; phylum Arthropoda; class Arachnida; order Sarcoptiformes; family Damaeidae; genus Belba; species Belba bartosi. The sequence continues at coordinate 66,236 of JAQFXP010000011.1, read as the reverse complement.
TCTACAAATACCGAAAATCTGCTTCACTTCGAAGTCGGTTACGCAAAGGTATATTCAAATTGTGTGACTTCGGTACTGCTATTGCCTTTCCTTTCGAAGACAAAAATTGTTTTTTCAAAGCTGTCAGTGCAGTCGGCACTCCGGACTTTTTGTCACCCGAAATGATGGACCTAAGTCTGCTAGGGTCGTCCGTTCAGGGACATGTCACGACTATCGCTTCAAAGTTGTGTGATATTCACTGTTTCGGCGCTACTCTCGTTCGAGCACTGGTAGGTTTACAATATCTGACTGACAACAAAACTGCTTCCGGTGTTACAGACTTTGCCCCAATTGCTCAAATGCCAGCTCTCAGTTCTGAGGTTAAGGATCTGATCCACAGAATGACAAGCATTGTTCCAGAGAATAGACTAAACATTGAAAAGGTGTTGTCTCACCAATGGCTCCAATAGTTGATTTCAGATTAAATTGTTATTTTTTATAGTTTAGTCGACAATAAATAACTTTCAATTTGCTTTCAATTCAATTATATCTTATTTAAACTCTTTTTTAATTTAAATACTTTTAATAATTTATTAGAAATTATAAATTTGCATTAAATTAATTTAAACCAATAATTTAAAAATCTTATTAAATAAATATTTCAAAATTTTTTGTGTATTAATAAGATTAGGTTTTAACAAGTTCAATTTATATTTACAAATATTAACAAAATTTTATTTGAATTTATTTATTTTACGAATAAAATTATAATTTACTTTTAAAACAATTAAATGAATTGATTTTATATTTTAATAATCTGATAAATACAAGCAAATTATTTATTTATGTTTTTAAAAATATGTTCAATGTAAAATTTATCTCGTTAAAATTTTTTTTAATAATTATTAAAATCAAACTCAAAAACTGATTTTAAAAATTTAATTTCTACTCAAATCGGCGCCAAAATGGGAGATACCAGTGCTCTGAAGACCAAGTTGAAAAAGACACAAATTGAACTTGCTGCATTGAAGGAACAGATAACGGGAGCTCTTTATCCACAAGCACAGGGAAAGAGCAAACCTGCCGAAGCGAAAACTCCATTACCCGAACGTAGTAAAGAGCCCAAGGAGTCCAAGGGAGAGGAAGCAGAACCTCCGCAATCTGTGGAATTTCTCCCGCATGTGGTCTCAAATAAATATTTGAAATATTTGAAGGAAAGGGAGGGCAGAAAGGAGAAGGGTGAGGCATTGAGGAAATGGGATATAGAGAACTTCCCGGAGTTTCCGTACGGCGCGGTCGAAGAGATTGATTGGGATGCGGAAGACCTGGTCAAAAGACTGCCAATCTATGGACCGGTCAATTGGCCGCAGATTTGGTCGAATTCGAAATCGATTGGCGAAGACTATAAACAGGAGATTGAGAGAGACTTTCTATTATTGCAACAGAAGTTCGATTCATTGAATGACTCTCAGGAGAAGCTGAAAGACATTCAGCTTATCAGCCATTTAGGCGCCGGTAGTTTTGGCAGTGTTTGGAAATGTAGAGCAAAATTAATTAGTTTTCGCGCAATTGGGCGAAAAAAGACCGTTTCAGAAAGTGAACAAGTTGAATTGGCCTGTAAGATTATTCGGTTAGCCGACATAGATCTATCGTTCATAGACAGCAATCCGGACGGAATGCAAGTATTTGTCGATTATATCAATTCTGCAGTGATTAGCGATATGCTGGCCCTTCGGTACCTAAAACACGAAAACATCTGCAAAATGATTGATGTGATTCACATACCGGACAGCAAAACAGGGTTTCCTTTCGCCGCGTTTTGTCTTTTTCTTGAGTTATGCGACGGAAACCTCTTTGATATAATTCAATCGGCGAATAATCAACGGCTGTCGGAAACGGAGAGCAAAGTATGGTTCAGACAAATAGCCGATGCAGTCGACTATTTGCACAATAAGGAGAATACCGTGAATCTGGACATAAAACCGGCGAATATTCTCTACAAACGAGCGACACGACATCCGGCGTCTCCTAATTGTTTCTCTCATGACTTGGTGTTCAAATTGTGTGACTTCGGGACTGCAATGTCTTTCCCTTTCAATGACACCTTATGTCGTTTAGTCGGCCCCAATAGGGCCGGCACTCCTGCATATCAGGCGCCGGAAATGTTTGATCTGTCGGAACCGTTTGTGCGGACAAAGCCGTGTGATGTGCACTGTTTGGGCGTTACTCTAATCTCATCACTAATGAGTCGAAGATATTTCACTGATATTCAGTACCAAACCAGAGATGAATACTTCAATTCAATTGCAATATATCTGAGTCCTGAGGCTCTAGATCTGGTCCGTCGAATGACAGAAACTCATCCACTGAGAAGACCGATAATCAATGAGATCTTAATACACAATTGGCTCAAATAATGGCAATATTTGCAATTGATTTTTGATATTTTGATTTATCGGTAATTGACAATAAATTACAAATTCGAAATTTTTGTATTTTTATTTGAAATTGAAATACTTCTTAAATTTTATGACCAGGGTCAAGAGGTTCAGAGTTTTATAAATTAATTATATTAAAAAAATAATAATTTATCTACAATTTTATCTAATTGTGTTAAAAATTAATCAAAAATTTGCATTTACTAAAATAATGCAATTAAATCATAACATTTTAATTAAATTTTTAAAAAATAATAATTTGTTTATATGTTATATAACTTCTTCAGAAGGTTCTGAAAGGACAGAAAGCGCTCGAGTTTTAGATATAATAAAAAGTCTTAATTAATTATCACTAAATCTAAAGAGTAATTTACTTAAATTTTAAAAATAATTTGTCATGTTTTATTTTATTAAACGAGATCTCATTCTTTGGATCAAAGATCTGATCCACAGAATGACAAACAATGTTCCAGAGAATAGACTGATCATTGAACAGGTGTTGCCTAACGAATGGCTCCAATAGTCGATTTCGGTTTAAATTATTATTTTTTATAGTTTAGTCGACAATAAATAGCTTTCAATTTGCTTTCAATTAAATTATATCTTATTTAAACTTTTTTTTAATTTCAAATACTTTTAATAATTTATTATAAATTATAAATTTGCAAATTATGCACTGAATGCGAGTATAGAATAACGGATAGGTCTGAAGGACTGACTCGAGAATTGTTGGATTAATTTGTGCGAAGACTGCGTTTTTATAATTTTAACTATTTTTTGGCTCAAAAACATATAAAACATATTTTAATTAAAATTTAAAAAAATATTTTCAAAAAACATATAATTCATAAAAAGAAATGTTTTATTTATAACAAAATTCTTTATAATTTAATTATCAAATTATTAAATATTATTAATAATTTGATTACAATATATATAAATTGATTTAAATAAGTTAATAATAAATTTTTCATATTTACTATAATTGAAATGTATTTAATAATAAATATAATACAAGTATTTAAGAGCAATATTTGAGTTGTGCTAAAAAAAGTCTCAATTTTATTCAATACTGAATACAATAGGCTTTTTGGTATTGAATATAATTTTTTCGATTTATTTGTTTTAGAGATGAAGAGAGAAAAAAATATTCGATTCGATTCTTCACAGAATATTCCGATCGAATTCTCATTTGTATTGTATTAGCATTTGATTGCTCTTCGACTGTATATTCCGATTGTTGTCTGAATTGTAATCCAAACACACAATCAGTTGATGTGTTTCGAGAAGAAACTGATTTCTGTTTCCAATCTCAGAGACACCAGTAGTCAGTCAGCAGTCATACGATTAAATAGGTTTTTATTTTATTTTTTTTCTATTTCCAGAGTTCTTAAGGCACTCTTGAGTTTTGAATTTATATTTTTCTTTTCTTTTTTATTATTCTTCAAATACTGATAAAAGTAAAGAATATCCAAAAAAGAGTTCATATATTCTGTGTTTAAATGCAATCAAACGGGTGTTGAAAGTGGAAACACACGTTGCCGTTGAATTGTCTTCGTTTCTTCCGGCGCTGACGACTGGTTCGACAAATAAATTCAAAAAATAGATAAATAAAAATTTTATCAAGATTATTGAAAAATGTTTTGTAAATTTTGCTTGTTTAATAATTTAGTTTGTAGCATTATATCAATTGTATTATACCAGCACTGAAACTGGTTATTACTACTGTATATAAGGTTACCAACACTCCAGAAACTAGCTTGATTCTCAAAGAATTCTATTGAAAATTGGAATAATTGCCGCTTAAAAAATGTAATAAAAATGTATCACTCAAGAGATTATGTTGACATGGCTAACTATATATACAGTAGTTTAATAAAATTAATAATATTAAATAACTTGCTAGATATAACTTTGCTGATAATAATCTTATAAAACCATTTTTAAAACTATCACAAAAATAATTACATACTGATAAAATTATAAATTTTTAAAAGTATTTATTTACATAAGATTCAATGCTTAATCTACTAAAATATTGTTTATCCTAGCTCTAAAAAATTGTTATATTAAAATATAGTTGTTAAATTAAAAAAGTAATATCATGACAACATTTACATTTATGTAGTTTACAACGGGATCAGGCGTTAACGTAATGCACAGTAATTGATCAGCACCCGGAAATATACCGGTTTGCTTATCATTCTGTAAATTAGATCAAATTAGTATTTCAATAGTTATTAACATTTTATTGATTTTATTAATGCAAACAATTAAAGCGAATTTGAAATTCGTATAAACAATGTCTCAATTACTCACATAATTGCCTATTGTTTGAGCATTAATTGTGGTTTGAATCGAAACCCTATTATTACTACTAATGCTATTAATTGGTGCTATTTGTTGATGAAACGTCGACTCCATGTCCGGCGTATCCATTACCGCCAGCTGTCTGTCCACAAACCCAACCGAATATCCATCGATTGGCGGAATAACGTCCGGATTCTTGCGATCCGACTCTTGAACGTCAGTTAAGTCATCCTTTGAATTGTTGACAAATATATCACTACTTTTGGAGTCAATGCAAACAAATGAGTATTAGATCCACAGAAAAGGGCCGAAAAAATAATTGTGTTTTTATATGTTATCATTCAAGTCATTACTTGTTGTCATCGATCCGCTGCTGTCGTTCGCGGCTTTGCTTCTCCTTTCGCCGATTTTTTGTTCTAATCTTACAGATAATCACAACAATTAGTAGTATTAAGACCAGTACTAATGCCAGGGCTATAGTGACGGCGAACAGTGCACTCATGTCTTCCGTGTGTGGTATTTCAGCAACTACAATTATGCGGTAAACAAATTATCTAGTTATTTTTTTATTTTCTAAATGTGTATATGTATATATTTTATATTTTGATTTTTACTTACCATTAGTTCTGGTTTATCGTTTACGGAATTAAAAAATGCCTAGCCACTTTTTTAAATCTCTAAATGTTATGTTTAAAAACATGCTTAATTATGATAGTCTTGATTAAGTTAACAAATATTTTCCTAAACTTTTCCAAATGCGGTTAAAACACATATTATTAATTTCTAAATTAACATCTAGAGATAACAAAAGGTTGCAAGACATTTTTAATTTTGTAAATACTAAACCTAAACTTATGGTAAGATTAATAAAAGTAGTTTAATAAAATAACTTTTATTTTTTACAAATAAAGCTTGCTGGTTAAGTAGATTATTGTTTAGAGCTTAAAATATTTATAGAATTTATTTACAGTACTATTTAACAAGCTCTTATATGTTTATATGCTTTGATATGTTTATATTTAATTAATATATAAATATAGCAGAGATTGAAAAAGTCAGTCGATCATGGAGAATTAAGGGAAAAATTATTTCGAAATTTTGGTCAAAAATCAAATAGAAATCAGTAGAGGGATTTTTTAAACGGTTAAAATAGCTTAAAACTATTGCAATTTAATCTAAATTAACTAAATTTAAACTGGATTTAGCATCAATTTAAGTAAATTTTTCCAATTTTTCCCTAAAACACAACAAATTTTCCCGGTCGTCTTCTTTTTTTTGTATTTTTTTGCAGAACACATGATAGGAGAGATAAATGGCAATTTTCAAAACCAGATTGATTTTTTTTGGTTGATCTTCCTTTCTCAATCTCTGATGTATAGTTTCTTATAATAAGTTTAGATTTCTAAATAACCTAGCTATATTAATTAGAATTAGTTAAGTTTTATAGCTTTTATAGTACTTTTACAAGTCATAAAATAAACATGTGAATGGAGAGCCTGCTGTTTAATTAACTTAAACAATATTAGTCTTAGAATACTGTTAATACCGTACTATACATTGTTTTAATTGTATGTCGACCACAAAGTTATTAATAATATTTAAGTCAACATTTTAAAACTTTCAACAATAATCTAATTTGTTTACAACATATACCGTATTCCCTGACATACAATTGCCGCAATTATATCTAAGTACAATTGCATTACATTTTAGACTCAATTTTATTCAAAATTATAAAATATATTTTTGCTACTTATAATTGTACATAGTTTAGAATTAGTTTAATATCATTTTGTTTGTTTTTGTGTAATTTTGATTAAAAACAATATTTAATTTATAGTATATTTGATTATTTTAAATTCTAAATGGTAGATTCTAATGCATTCTTAATAAAACATGAACTTTACAAGAATAATTATTTCATTTTTGCAATTATGTCATTATTTTTTTCAATAATTTAAACTGATTTAAAGTTGATAAATAGTTAAAACTATTAATTTAGATTAAGATATGTTAATTTTATAAGAAAATTACATTTAATAACAAATAATAATTTTTTGTAAAAATATCTAAGTTTTTGATCAAGGTGCAATTATACCTAGGTACAATTGCATCACATTTTGATTGACTCAATTTGTCCAAAAATTATTTATAATTGCGGCAATTGTATGTCAGAGGATACGATAATTACTTTATAATAATTTTTAAATAATTTAAATTAAAAAGTTCAATCATGCACAGATTAATTTTAAAAATAATATTTTATTTGTGATAAATTTTGTAAATCAATTGATATAACTTTCAAGCATGCAAATTCAATTCGATTAACTGTAATTATTTATTGTGTTTAATTTATTCGGTTTAAGTTATTTAAATAGATTTAATTAATTGTACAAGCATAAACCATAAACCAAAAACTATTACAATATTTTTAAATTTAAAAACAAATAATTACCAAATTTTTTATTAAGCAAAGCTAGTGTCGGCACTTGTACTTCAACATTTGGGCTACGACCTTTTGCGTTTGATGAATAGATATAGGCTAAAAACTGACTGCCCGAGGTCAAATCAATAAGCTTAAATTGTGCCGATTGTGTCTGGGTAACATTGGCAATTAATCGAAAATTGTGCGCATCGTATAGCTCTAAATGGAAGTTCTGTTGAAGCCCTCCATTGTCTCCAATAGTGCACTCAATCACCACTGATGTCGACGTCTGGTTCTTGATGGCGCAGTCGTGTACCGGTGCCGGCAGACTGGCCGGCACTATCGAGAACACACACGGGTCGCGTTGATCACCCAGGCTGTTTTTGGCTTTGCAGGTCACAATACCATAATCTCGATGTGTTTTAAGGGTTAGGGTTAGAGTCGATTCTAAACCGAAGTTTATATAACTTCCCATTTGGTGGCTGTCGTTGACCGACCACCGGAAGGCCACGTCCGGCGGCTCGGCCTCCACTCGGCATACGATTCGCACTTTTTCGCCCAATGCGGCCCCGAATACACGGTTTTGGGTTTTGCAAACCGGGATATCTGTTATGAGAGTTAAATAATTAGATTTTTTGTTTGTTTATAAAAACAATTAAACATTATCAAGCATAGATTTTTAATTAACTATTTTAATTATAATTTGATTTTTTAAAATTGGTAATATTTTTTGTGGCTAGTTTATTTTAACTATTTTTATACAATAATTTTAGCTTTTATAATATATTGAACATGTACATAAAAGTATCCATATATTTAATAGTATTTATATCTTTATAATTTAGTTTTTAAAAAACATGTTTTTATTAAATTTATGAATAAATTAAATGTTATTTTATTATATTGTCAACCATTATGGCTAAAATACATTTAAAACTACCGGTATTTGCGAATTAAGCCTAAATTCATCATTAATTTTATGATTATTAAAAAATCAATTCAATAAAAACCCAAATAAACAACTCTAAGCAATAAATTGCAAAATTAATACAATATTTATAAAAAAATTTAACGAATAAATATATTCAAAAAAAAATAAAATCCACACGAAATCCATTAAATTTTTGCCGAAATTTATTTGTATTTATTTTTGTTGCAAATATAAGCATTCGATTCGGTATTCCTATTGAATATATTGTGAATTGAATTGCAATTTCAGGCTCTGAAGTGAGAAATGGTCTGAAAATTAAATTCTTTTCAAACAGTTTTTCTGTGCCTATGAGTGGAAGAGAAGACTTGAAGTCATATGAAAACACAATTCAATGGAAAAAATCTATTTCTTTCTTACTTCTAAAGTTTGCAAAAAAATTTTATTCAATACTATTTGCCACTAATACACAACTGTAGGGAAAAACATGTTACACTTCTAAAAAATATATACATTTTTGTATTCTCATTATATCCGCACTATTTCAATGTCTTATATAATGTGTTTTATTTAATATTCTGTCGATATTTTGCGCGAAAACTGCAAAATTGGCAAAAAATTAATTTTATTTATAGATTAGAATTAAATAAAAGAAAATTACAAACAAAATGTTGTTGTCATCAAAATTTTCGGATAATTTTATTTATTTCGCATTATATACAGCATTCGTAATATGATTTAAACTAATTGAATGACAATCTGTAGTATAAAGTCATTACTCAGTAAAATATATGTCAGAAATATTGGGCAAAAAATTCTTTATTCAACACAAAACTGATTATTGATTATTAAATAAGAATTAAAACATTTGGCGCTTATAGAGGAGAGAAGTGTTAATTCATGTTTGAAAAAAATAAGTCATCAATTTAGTCGACTTAACAATTTTTTTCTCTCATCCCATTCAATGCTAATCCTATTAAATGAATTTTTTTCTTCACATCACAAAAAATAAATCTAAATTTAAAATCACTTTTTGCTAATACGAGTGATAAGAGCGTCGCTAATATTAAAAAAGCCAGCGCTTGACTAATGACATATTTATTTTTGTTTTCTAGAATTTGCATTTTACTTTTTTTTTCTTGTTATTAAATAAACTTTATTTTCTTTATTAATGAAAATATATTTTTGTTTTTAAGTCAAAATTTTTCAAAACATTTCGAAATTAATAACTAAATTAATATTTTTAAAATTTTAGAAATTATTACAAATTTGTAATAATTTAAATATTTTCAAAAAAGGTTTGATTTTTTGATATAAAAATAAAATTATATTTATTTAACGAAAAAAATATTCAATCATTGTTAGGGTTTTAAAAATATTTTTCCGGAAAAACTCAATTAATTTAATGTTCGAAACGATGGCTCAAATCAAGATAAATGCAATTTATTCACAATCGAGAGCTAGGTTTAAATGGTAACAAATTTTATCGGTTTTAGTTTATATAAACTAGCTAGATAAGTAAATAGTTGATGACTTACAGGTGATGTTCAGTGATAATTCATTGCTGTCGCCTTTGCCCAAACTATTGTTGGCGAAACACCGGTAACGGCCCGAGTGTTCCCGACGTACACTCTTAATCACAAGACTTGAATTGTTTATAAATACACCTTTTGGTGAATAAATTGAAAATTAATCAGTATTTGCATTATATCTAACTCTAATTAGTTATACTAGTTTTGTAGCTAGATTCAATTTGTTAATGAATAAATTATCATGTCAAAGTTAGTGCAAAATGTGAAAAGTTTAAAATAAATTTTAAAAAGTCTTTCTCTGAATTACTACTAATTTATAATAATAATAATTTATTAGTGTTTATAAAGCGATAAAAATAATAAATTTTGATTTTAATAGTCATAATAAATAATAATAAGTGTTTTATATATTAAATATAAAATATAATATTTTAATAAATTTTTATATAATTCTAAAATTAAAAGCTAGACAGTAACAATTAACCTGGTAATTATTGTTTGACCCAGAAAACATATTAAATTTATCAAATATTTTAAAATTAATTTTGAATTTATAAATATAAGAAATTTTAAATAATTAAAATTTAAAAATAAACTTGATCTAAATATAACTTTTGTGACATTAAGTTAATTTTTTATCACTGATAAATTGCATCTAGAATTATTTAAGCAATTAAACACTCTTATCACTTTCACCTAATTTTTAGTGACAAAAAATTTGTAAATACTTAAGACTCGGTTACGATTATAAATAAAAACGTTTTTTTTGCTTAAAAATAGTTTTTAGATATTTATCGGCACATCTAAAGTGCACATAAATCTACATAATTATGTAAAAAATGCTAATTTCTCCAAAATTCTTTTAAAATATAACATTTAAACAAATTGTTTATCTTTTTTTTCTCTAGATCTTCAGATAAAAAAAATCTTAAAAATTTTTAACATTAATCAAACAAAAAATATAAACAAAATAAAAAATCTAAAATTAAATAAAAAACAAACTTCAAAAACAAACAGCTCTTATTATATGCTTTCTTGTCTCAGCATATAAGTTAGTGTTTATTATTCACTAACTAAATAATCTTGATTAATCTTTCTGAAACATTTGAAGTAATTAAAGGTTAACTATATTGGTTATAGCTGCACATGAGGGTGTTAAGAAGGTCAACATTTAGAGTTTATGTTAAATTAGCATGGCAAAAACTATTTAAAATAACTAGAAACATGAATTTTGAAATTAAAAAATTTATTAAAATTATATTTAGTTACTCTGCATATAATTTATAAAAATTAATTATGTTACTATATATAATTATTGCGGAAAAAGCCTCCTAACACCCCCATTTGCTGATGTATCAATATAATATAATATATTTAGTCTTTAATTACAGCAAATGTTTCAAAAACTACTCAAAATTCTTAAGTTTGTAAACAATAATTAGCCATTCATTGTAAGCTATAAAACAAAACTATGAAACAAATATTCATTTAAACAAAAACAAAAGAAAATTAACTGGATCAAATAATAAGTAAATAATAAAAATGAAACCATAAGTACCGTTTGAGTTATCAACGATTTGATTGCCATTGAAATAAAATAGTATAACAAATGTGTGCGGATTGGCGTTGATCTGACATTTCATAAATATCTCATCGCCTTCACTAATATTACTCGATTTAGTACTCGTGCCCATCATTAATGATAATTGTGGCGCATCTGAAAATGGTCAAGATAAATATAAATTGACATTGCATTAGATGACCAGAGGAGAGGAGAAACCAAACAAATAAATAGAGTTTAGGGACAAAAAATCAAATGTATTGTTGTCTCAATCGTACAGTATATACAGTACTGTTCTGTATATAGTTAGAGTCGATACTATAGTTCACACATAAGACTAGAGTATTGTATTGTCAAAGACTTGACTTATTTCGCGAGTTTTAGTTTTAAATAAGTGTTACTTAAATGGGATATAAAGTGAATGAATAAAAAGCAAAACCGAAAAAACGGCACAAAAATATCATTCACTTACGTCTAAAATACTATACATACTATAAATCAATTTGAAAGAGTGGGAGAGGGAGGAGAGAGAGAGCAGGAGAGAGAGGGGAGAGAGAGCAGGAGAGAGCGAGAGAGAGAGAACAGGAGAGAGAGAGAGAGAGAGAGCAGGAGAGAGAGAGAGAGCAGGGGAGAGAGAGAGAGAGAGAGAAATGGTATAAAAAATGATAATAATAAAAATCTCTCTATCATTATTACTTATGCTAATATTAATGCATTTTCATTGCGGCACAAAGTGTGTAATGCAGTAAAGCCACACTCTTTACAGTTTTGTCAAATCGATTAGTATAATGACCCTCTTTCTCACCACAAAATGAAATCATTTATATAATATAATATTTAGCAGTATTTCCTGCACTGCTTAGAGTTAATGCTAATGATGTGCTCCCAGAAAATCTTCATTATTATGCATAAACTGTATATTCAATATATAAAAAAAGTTTTTTTTAAACATTTTGAAAACTTTTTTCATCTCATGATGTAATTTGATATTAAGATCGAGTGTTTTCTGTGTAAAGCTCAGAGAAAAAACTTTGAAAATTTAATTAGTATTCACTTCGAGAATAAATTATGAATTAGTTTTTTAGTGAGTTTTTAGTAGTGAAAGCAATTTTTCAATATATTATATAAAGAGTTATAGTGTTAGTACTTGAAAGTAATCAGAGTTGCGATGCTTTGATAGCACTCTTGAAAAAGAGTTCAAAAGACACCTCAAATAAACAAATTAATGTCGACTGAAATGGTTGTAAATCGTTACAAATCGCTAGTTTAAGGGCTCTAATGGCAGGCAATTGAATACTGCAAACAATTGCTATTTCCAAACCCTAATACAATTGATGTCTCTATTTCTCTATTTTTCTCCTCTATAGACAAACATGACTTCAAATTAGAGCCAAGTTTTCAATTAAGATAAACTCAATTCAACCAATAGTTTCGACGTTTCAGACTATCATTTAATAAGTCGTTTTGAAACAACAAAATGAAACGAAAAAATCGAAATATCTATTTATAATTAGTTCATTCATTATTGTCATATAATTCACTTAAATTAGTTTTTCAATTATTATTCATTCTTTTGTTCTAATTATCCTTTATATCAAATTCTTAGTTTATGTCATAAAATAGTTTTTTATTAAAAATTTTTTAATTAAAATCGTCGTCAGCTCTCAGTTCTCCTATAGCTTCTGCTCGGCTCTACTCGGCTCTGCTCGCAGTTGTCGAATGAGTGTTGCGTTTCGGTTCAGATCTCTATTTCTTATATATTTTTGTTGATGATGTCATTCGAGAGCCAAACAGCCAAAAGAAAAAACATTGACTGAGCTCTCTCTCCCTCTCTCTCTCTCCTGCTCTCTTCCTCTCCTTACTCACTCAGTCACTCACTCACTTATTTTGGTTCATTTCAAATCGAGCTCTACTGACAGTATTTTTTCTTAATTATAGTGTTTATATTGATTGATAGGACCGCACTGTTCGACACCAGACAAAAGGCCAGTGCAGACCAAATTAGAAGAGATTGAAAGCAGAAAATAATTGCTTTAGAAGAAGTCGCTATAGACTGGTCGGCACACAAAGCATACGATCCGATCATATAATACAGAAATGAAACGATCGTTGGGTTCGTTGGCGAGCGATGGGAAGAGCGAACCCAAAACCAGTGACAACAGCACCAGCACTGGCACTGCCATCAAGAAAGTGAGGAAAGATGCAACTCTGGCCAAGACTAGACATCAGTTGCGTAGGGGTGCCTCACATGCCTCGTCAGCACAAGAGGTCTATTGTTTTTCTCTACTCTTCACTCCATTCCTTTCATTCTCTCACAACTCTTTATGACTAACTGTTAGTTGTGTCGGTTCTGTCGGTTCTAATTATTTTTTGCGTAATTTCTTTGATTCCTTTCTTTGATCCCATTTATTGAACTTCTTTTACTCGAACTTAAGCGAAGATTAGAACCAAATGTAACAAAAATAATATTAAATATAGAGATATATTGATATAGTATTGCAAACATAAGTCCAAAAAAGTTTGTCCATAAATCTCAATCAGATACAGTCTAAGTTTCATTCATTGGCTGTTTATTAAGTTTTGTTTTGTACAGATTTTGTGCACAATTTGCTCTAATTCGCAAAAAACTATATACACAGAGACTATTCTCTCGTATTATAGGCTTTCAGTTTAGTCTAATATAAATAAATTTTTAATTTCACTTTTGAAATATGAAAAATCATTTCAATTTCCCGAAAAAAGTAATAAAACATTAATTAAGTTTTCTATTGATTCAAATTTTGAACTTTCAATTCAAGCAGTTCTCCCTTTGCTCTCGCAGTGCTCTCCCAGTGCTCTCTCTCTCTCTCTCTCCCCTTTCTCTTCTTTTTCAGTTTTTAATATTGAATTCAAAGCTTTACGAAAACGAATAAATTAAAAAATGAAAACGAAATAAATTAAAAATTATTATTTTTACTGAACAAACGAAAATATTTTTCAAAATTCAAATATTACTTCAGTTTTATCTACAACTCAACAAAAATTGAGTTTAAAATATGAAAACAGAAGTAAGTTATGAAAATATAAAAATGGATTTACGACAAAAAAAGTAGGGAAAGGGTATGAATGCTAGTTATGAAAGTTGAAGCAATAGTGTAGGTGTGTTCAGGTTGTATTACCAGAATAGTTTTGTTCTAGGTAATTTGGGTTAAATTAGGTTAAAAGCGGTTGCGGCTAACCACAACTCAGCCAGTTTGTCTGCTGGCAATATAAAGCAATTGAGGCAGCAATCTGCTCATTCACCTTGTTCTTATGCCTTGGGTGATGCAAACTTGCACATCTCTAAATAGCAGTGAAAGAGTTTGTTAAAACGTTAGATAAGCAGTCATTTGTGCGGATTGTATGGATAGTAAGGATTGTAAACAGAGATGCAGTGATGCGAGACTAAGACATGTCGTTCCTAATCATAAAAAGAGATTCTGCTTCAGCTCTAATCATAGCTGTCGTAATAACACTTACTCTCAATAGGGTTAGGCCTAGTCTTGGCACATAAGGTAAGCCTAAAAACAAATTAAAAAGCTTTCGACTTAAAATAAATTTTGATAAAATAATTGTTCATTAATTTTAATAAAATATAAAAACACTTAAAATTTCAAATTATCCAATTTTGACATTTATGGCTGCAATTTGTGAGACAGGCATTTGTCTAAATTAACTTTTAAATGTTAGGCACCATTACTTCATTCGCTTTAAACCATTTTCAAGTAAATGCTTTTCTTAATTAAGACTGAATTCGCTGTTCTTTTTAAATAATTTGAATTAATTTTTTAGATGTTATATATTTGTCTGAATAATCATTGAATAGTTGGACTCTAGGATTGAATTTGTGATCAAATGTTGTTTGAATTGAAATTCTGGTGAATAGAAAGTCGGGAATTGAAAATCGATTGTTAATATACATGAATTGTAAAGATTTGTTGATTTGTTTCGCTGACTATGTTTTTAGGAAAACTTTTAGTAAGTAATAGAGAAGTGATATAAAGTTTGTTCGTGAGAACTGGACATTGGAAGCACTGTTTAATGTCTTGGAAACACTGGTATGAGATCATAGCCATTAAGGCGAATGCAAGTGAACTGAGCGATGACTGAGACGGAGATGTTTCCTAAAATTATATTAGCAAAAGACCAAAAGAAAAGTTGCATTCTTTGTCTGTCCTCTAAATTGACACAAATGTCTCTTATATAGCATTTTTTGTTGTAAATACTAAATGTCTAAATGTTATTGTTTGCTAAACTTCTATACAGTTTAGTACTGTTTAGTACAGTTTTACTACTCATTGTTACTCTAATCTCTACTTTTTCCGGACAACAGTTCCAAAGCATTGCAAACATTTAGTGCAATATTGTTGCCGAAGATATTACTCTTAATGGCATAACATATATGAGTGTCATTTGCAATACATTTTGATTGAAACGCGTAGATCAGTCTTCAGTCAGCCCTGAATGACATATTATATACTATTAATGATTGACTGTTCGGACGATTCTTTGGTTTTCTAATTGCTTTACATAATTCCTCAGTACATGAGAAGCGAATGGACTTGTGATGAGTTGGATCTCTCCAAACCCATCACTCCTCTCATCGACTTCGCCGAAGACCGCTTTAAATTGGTTGAAGAGCTCTTCTCCATATTCTCAATCATGGATTTGAAGACAATTACTCCAGAAATACTCAAAGTATTCATTCAATTCATTTAATTCACTATTTATTTATTTATATAAAAGAAAATAATTTTTGACTTACTTTTGATTTGTTGTGATTTAGGAATATTCAGTCAATCAATTGAAAGATATATGTCTCGAAGAACTCAACTCGTTATCAATGGCCAAAATAAAGTTCATGTGTGAAGGCAATAGAGTAGAAGACTTTGTTGAGCCCGACATCAAGAGTAGGTTTAGTGAACACTAAGTGTTTGCGAAAACAGACAAAACTAGTAATGACTTAAATTGAACCGTTTGTCACAAATATTCATTTAAAACGCCTTCAACTATAATGGACTGCAAAGCAAAATATCTATAATTTATATATAACTTATTAAAAAAATAATTGACAAGAATTGCATTAAATATCAATTTCCTTATCCATACACTTAACCTGAGTTCGAAGTCTTGAATAAATTAAGACTTTTTCTATTTTTGCGAATATTTTTTAGTCAATTTTCATATATGAATGACTCGTCAAATCTTAAGTCTTTTTCTCGCATTTAATTCAATAGTTTGTTTGAAATAGACATTTGTGTGGTTTGACTGCCGTTTCCTTTCCGGCTATTTAATAATTTTTGGCTTTAATTAGACTTTCAAATAGTAAGCGCTGTTTAAGTGCAAACACAGACACCACCGGAGAGTTGGCTTTTGAATGAGTAGTTCAGAGTTTGCGGTTCAGAGTCTGTTCGAACGATATGTTATTAAAATACGAATTGATTGTCATATTTATGTTCTCTATTATTAACTCAACATTTCATTATTTTTATTAGCGTTAGATAATAAGCACTCATTTCCACCCATTGGACACAAAAGTTGTGATGAATTCCAACTCTCGGTCGACGACAACGAATACTCAGATTTCTTGGGAACTGAGAATTTGGAACCGAAAGTGAGACCACTTTTTGTTTATTTCTACTTTTATTAGGTATACAGAGATATAGAAAAGGTGTTACAGTAAGGGTATATGGGTGTTAGGCTGTAAGGGTTGATGTTTTGGCGCTATTTTTACTTTAAAATTAAGGCCTAAAACGAATGAACGAATTATGATTTCAAATGTGTTTCCTTATTCTTTAAATGTTTTCATATAATATTAAATATAAGTTTTAGAGTTCAAAAAGCGTTTACTAACATATTATTGTTTATTAAGCATACAAAAACAGTATATCTGCAGTATACCAAGACTGACCCGAGTAGAACACTGCAGATATGCCTCTTTTACTTGTTAATTAAACAGTAAAAGTTAGTGACAATCATTTTAAACTGTCGAACTTAAAGCATCTCTGCATATAATTAATATTTAATCAAATTTTTACATTAACCACAAGAATACACATAAATATAAATAAATGAATTTTAGAAAAAAAAAACGATTAAATTATTAAAATTTGTTGTATATTTTTATTAAATTAATTTATGATAATTATTGATGAAATAGCATGATCGCCGCAGTACCAACTTTATATATAATTTATAATTTACAGTGAAACGTAAATTCAGTTAATTTTACATAAAATTAATCGTAAATTTACGCTAAATTAAAAGCCCGAGTTATGTCATATTTTTCTCATAAAATGAATTTTTAAATTTGTCAGATATAGCGTCGACCGAGACATTCAAGAACCTGATATTTAAGAATATTTATTGATAAACGTTTTGAACACTTTTTTATTTGAATTACTTGAAAATACGATAAATAACAACAAATTAATAAAAAATAAATTTGAAAATATCATATTTTTTAATAAAAACATTTTTAATTATTAATATTGATTTATTAATTGAAATAATTTATATTTTATTAACACCAGGGTTAGCCAAGGTTGGTCTAAGGGTAAAATGGCGACAAATTTCTTTAAACCCATAGGGGCATATAGAAGACTAAAATGACGGACATTTTTTTTAATTTTGCAATTTAACTTGATTCAAATCTGAATTAGATTAAATTTGATTAGTTTAACTGATTAGACACAATTTGGGGAAAACCCTTAAAAATTTGTCAATAAACAAAGAGTTAACACATGCGAATAAATGAAAACTTTTGTCATTTAAACTTATTAATCTGATCCCAAGTCATAAAGTTTGTAAATGGATAAGATTTGAGAAAGGCACTGTTTATCTATGCACAGGTATGTTCTTTGTGCGTAACCGAAAAGTTGAGAAATTGGGATAAATTAATAGTTAATTAAATGAAATTTATTCTTATTTAATAAAAAAAATTAATTGATTCAGAAATAAAACTTTAGTATTATCTATAATATTATAATATTAATAGTATGAATCGACGCTATATTTAGTAAATATAGTGTTGTTTAGTTTAGTTGAAATAAGGCATTGTTGACATTAGACTGAATTGATTGAAAAGTTTATTTGTCTACAAATTACTAAACTTTGATCATAATTGCAAAGAAAAGCTGTTGTTTTGTTCCGCTCTATTGTCAAATCGGATTCTACATTAAAAGTGTTGTTTTGGGAGCAGTCGTCTCATTACGAGTTTATGGAAACAATTATGATATTCAATGAGCCATATCTCGAACCAATTAATTGAAGTTTATTTGAGTTGTAAACCATAGGAGACAGAGCTTCTCAAGTAAGACATTGAATCGAATTGAATGACTCATTCACTGCAATTCAGTTATTCGATTCATTGGCTTATATTCGATGAGTTCGGCTCTCATTGCTCTAAACTTATACAGTCTCTTGCTAGTTTGATCATAACTGCCGCTATAAGTTCGTTATTTCTTAATTAGTTTCATTTAAAACAAATTATTTAATTTAAAAATTTTTTACTTTTATTCTATTTATGTGAATAAGACGGCAAACGAATAATACGACAAATGACAACAAAAATATATTTATTAATACATTAACTTTATTTTTATATTTAATAAAATGATTCGAAATAATAAAAAATTGATTTTTTAATAGAAAGCAGTGGTAGAGCTAAGAGACGCCGAAGTTCAGGCGAATGACTCCTTCTTTGAGTCATCTTCTGATGATGAGGTGGACAGCGATAGGGGAGAGGGCGAGGGCTGGAGGAATATATTTGCCAAAAACCAAATGGAGATTCTGGAGCTCGAAATGCGCGCCCGGGCTATACGGATGCTCTTGAAGGCACAGGAGGACGAAGACTACACTCAGAAACCTTTTGGTGGTTCGAATGAATCGAATGATAATAAAGACATTTCTGTCAATCAAAAGAACGAAGAATTAGATACAAGTGATACTAATAATGGAAATGAAGACATCGATGGAACCATCGAAGACAGGGAAGAGACAGATGAAGAAGAAGAACGAATTTTAAGAGACAGTGAATCAGAAGTTAATAAATATAATATCGAAGAGATTGAAGAAAATAGTGATTCAAAAGAGAGCAAAGAATTGAGTGAATCGATGGACAGAGAGGCCATCGAAGAGATTAATGACAAACAATCAGTTATTTCAGATTCGGACAAATGTGACGACAAGA
Source organism: Belba bartosi (assembly GCA_034693685.1). NCBI lineage: Eukaryota > Metazoa > Arthropoda > Arachnida > Sarcoptiformes > Damaeidae > Belba > Belba bartosi. Next base: position 46,854 of record JAQFXP010000011.1, on the reverse strand, counting down.
GCAGTGATGTCGGGAATGAGTCGATCAGTGATTCCGATCGAAAGCAACCATAAGTTTGAGTCGTTTTGATGAATCATCTAATTATTGAATCGGCTTTTCGAATGACATTTGAATTTTAAAAATGAAATTATTTTATAAATTAATTGCTTGTACTGAGAGGTCAAAGAGTTTATACATTATTCAAATGTTTTGTTTGAATTGAATTGCAATTCATTTTTAAATTCTACAAAAAAGCAAAACAAAAATTTTAATCAATTTTTTTGCAAATCATTTAATTTTTGATTATTTCCGGTCTTTGTTTACATTTTAGAATAATTTTTGTATTTATTCTGAAAATTGTTTTTCAAGACAATTGTTATTCAATTGTTTGACTGTAGGTTAGAATTAGTTCATTTATTGCTTTACGTTTCATAATATTTCTGATTAATAAGTAATTTATTTCTAATAAACGTTTTTATACTTAAAATAGTTTTTGCTTTTCATTCAATTCAATGAATTTAATTTTGAAATTTTTTTAAATATACATTTTAATTGATTTTATTTTATTTCTTATTAAAGTTCTATGAATTGACATAAAATATTTTTAATTATAATTATTTGTTAGATTTTTTTTATTTTTCAAGTTTATATTCTGAAAACATTTGACTAGTTTATATTAATTTTAAAATGTATTATAATTAATAATTTATTAAATAAAATGTTTTTCTATTAATTGTCATTTTAAAGCAATATTTAATGATTTATTTGATTTATAAAAACTTTCAAAAACTTTATTTGACTTATATTCTTATCAATTGTTTTGTTTGAAAAAATATTTTAATTGAATAAACGAGTCTATAATACGATACCAGAGCTCGTAAATCAACTAAATTTATTCGAGTGTTATCTTCACAATGAGATGTTTCATTATCTTGAGATCAAGTTAATTTTTTTTAATATAATTTTTATTTTATTATTAATATTAGATTCTATTAATGAAAATTTGAATGACTGTTACATTAATCAATACAAACATTATTTTCAAATTTAATCCGAAATTTTAAGCGAATACACACTTATAAATCATTATTTACTACATTATAGAAAAGTAATTTAAGAGATTATAAAATAAAGTGGAATTCCTGAGAGCCTGAGTGCACCCAAATTCCTATATGACTCCTAACAACTGGCTATTCGAGTAAATGACCCGAATTTTGGTCTTATTTTTTTATTAGTGTAATCCCATTCATAAGAATCTAATGAAATATCATTTTTTTATTAAAAATATAATTTGAGTTTTGTTTTTATAATCAGAATTCAATTAATACTTTACTTCAAATAAATTAATCAAAAATTTTTAATTAATTTCTTTTTGCTTCAATCAAAACAAATTTGATCCAACTTATTTTTGCAAATAAATTAATTTATGCATTTATTAGATTTAATCATTGAATTAATTTTCTCTTTTTATTTATTTTTCTATTTTTTAATTCTATTATAAAATGTTTTTTAACCCTTTAATTGAATGCAGACTCTGGTTGGTTCAAAATATAATTATAATTAGAAATTCTGTTTTTGATTAAGACTCAAATTTTACTTAAGAAACTCAACAATATTTTTTAGATTTCCATTTATTATAACAAATTCTTACAATAGTTTGTTTAAAAATAAAAGCTTAAAGGTTTTGTTAAAATTTTGTTTAACTTTGAGACTTGCTGGTTTAAATTTATTTAACATTTATCTTTAAATTGTTATTTTTAAAATATTAAATTATAACTTTAAAAAATTAATTAATATATTTATAATAAATTTATTTTTATAAACAATAAATAAAACAAACAAAAGTTTAATTAGTTTTAAAAATATTTTAAAAGTAAAGCTAAAATAAAGTAAACTTATTAAATATACAGAATGTATTTTTTTAAACTAAAATACAAATATTTATATTTTCAATAATAAATTGCAAAAATCAATAATAGAATAAATCAGTAATTTATTTAAATAAATAAATAAAATTAAGTTAGCTATAATTATTTTATATACTTATTAAGTTATAAATTATATCAATCTTTTGTAAAAATCAATATTTAAAACATTTTAATTATACTAATAATGATTTTAATATTTTAATCAATATTAAACATTTTTTAAAAATTATTTGATTTAATTTAATTTAAGTTAAATAAATTAATTTAAAATTGGAGTCAAGAAACTTACAGATCGTATACTGCTTTACATATCTATTATGATTTGCAATGAAGTGCTCTTAAAGGTGTGAAATTCAAATAACGGCTAAATAATCAAAACTATGACTTCTGTTTGACTTTATGTTTAAATATTTTCAAAAATTATTTAATTGTTATTTTATTTCGATTTTAAAAATAATATATTTTTGAATTATTGGATTTTGCTGAAATAAAATAAAATATTTAATAACAGGTTTTTATGTGTTAAAAATTGTTCATGTAAAAATCTGATACTTTGATAATATTAGTTGGGTTTTAAGGCATAATATTATCAAATAAGCTTTAAGATTTAAAGTATATTTAATTAAAAATAGTTTATGTTTATCTCAGCTTGATTATTCTTGATTAAAACTGCAAAGGTGATGATTGCAGTTAATTGCTCATTAAAATTATTTTTGAATTGAGTAATTTAATTTATTTATTATGTATAAATTTAATTGACCAATATTCTAATCATATAATTTCTTTTCTATATTAAATAATTATAAAATATTTATAAAATTTTGTGATATGTTTTTAATTTTTAAATTTTAATTTTTATTATTTATTATTAAAATATTTATTTGAAACATTTAGAATAAATAGAATAATTTAGATATAGTGATTTTATTCGTGAGTTATCTCTTTGAAAACAAAGTTTAAAATTTTTTATATAAATAAAAAAGATATAACTTTAATCTATATTACTGTTTGAACTCAACATTCCTTATAATTACGACTCACTCTTAGGCCTTGGTTTCAAGAGTCTTGTCACTTAAATTTCAATTTAATTTAGTTAAGTTAATGTAAAATTGAATATACTGATGAGGGCTAGCTGTAAAGTAGTCAAAATTTGCTATTATGAAAGTTAGCTTCAACAAGTTTTATTTAAAAGTTACTCAAAAATTATGGAATTAATAAATTGAATGTCATTAGAGTTTATATCAGTAACAAACGCTTTAAAATTTAGTTATTCTTTTACAGTTAAATAAAAATTAAAGTTTTATTAATTTAGATTAATCTTGTAATTATTTAATTGGGTTTAAACGAATTTTTACCTTGTTTTTACAATATATACCAAAATTGTTTAATTATGGCCTAAATTTAATTGCATTTTAATTGCATTAAATATAGTTTTAAAGTTTTTTGTCTGTAAAGTATTTTTTAAATTAGAGTCAATTCAATAAAATTAAGTTTTATATTTTGTTTTAAACAAATTTTCAGGAGTGTAGTCTATACTTATAATTTATTTTGTAAAAATTTATTCTATTATAAATTTGTTAAAACTTTATCTAAAGTAAATAGTCTAATTATTTTTAATATACATTAATTTAAAATAAAATAATTGATTTTAATATGTTTTAAAAGTTTTTAATTATTTTTCTCGAAACTAATTAATATTTATATAATTTAATAAAAACATTTTTTGTAGTAATATTTGCCAGGTAGATTTTCATCAAATTATTCTGACCAAGTTGAGTGTATTCTTAAGATCATACTGTTTAATATGATTAAAAATTTCTCTAAATTGTTGCTAAATTTAGTTTAAATCCAGTTAAATTATATGAAATTTTATCATAAATATACAGTCGCCGGCAATATTATCTTTACAGCTTTAAATCAGTTTATTCAAAGGTGCTTGGTCAAATCAACATTAAATTTTTTTTGCAACTATAGAATGATGGAAAGCATATAATATTAAAAGAAATTTTAGATATTTTGTCTGGTAAATAGTATTTAATTTTCTGGTATATATAATGGAGACTCTGTGACATTAGTTCAAAATTATAAAAAGTGTCGGTCATATCACTAACTAGTAAGACATTAAATTGCTTAATTTTGGTACCAATCTTTTGTTTTAAATGTGATAGTACAATAAAGTAATTCTTACATTTTTGCTCACACATTTAATTAATTACAAACATAATATTTTGGATTTAAACTGTTTGTAATCAATTAAATGTGTGAACAAAATTTATTTTGTATCTACAAATTTATTTTAACAATTTTTTTCAATTAATAAATTAATAAATTTTTGGCTCAAATATGCAAATTGCGTCAATACGAGTCAGAAAAAGTATAGTTAAAAATAAATTGTGAACTTTGGAATCAAAACTGGATTTTAATTAAATTTATTTGACAGTAAATTATGATAAACTTTTTAACAATATAGAGTTAAAATTGTGATTTTGACAAAAACACAACTAATTTATCTTCTTTCTTTTTTCTATTTATGACATTTATACAGTAATTTTAATATTGATCCAAGGCAAAATTGGTTAAATTTTAATATTTCTGTGTATTTTAATTCACTTTAGATTTAATTGAAAGTATTTATAAATTAACAAGACAAAGTAGTGATATTATAATATAAATTAATAATTAGGCGCAAAACTCGAATTAACAATTAGTTTTAAGTATTTGAAAAAATTTTAATTAATTAATTTCAATATTAGAAACAGTTATAAGCAATAATGTCAAAAATGTTATCATATCTTTGTTGTTCATTCTGTTCGTGTTGTCCGTGTGTTAAGAGTAGTGACAGAAATAAGAATAAGACGACTAAAGACAAGACTAAAACCAATTCAAGTCATTAACCCAAAGATAGTGCAAAGAAAACAACAATCGATTCAAAGGATTGGAAAAAAGAGTGATTTGTTGACTCCGAGTAAGCTCGCGGACAAGGATCTGACCAAAACGTATAGAATACCAGAAGATTATCCGACAGAAGAAAAATGCCGAAAAGCTCAGGATTTGGAAGTGACGGAAGAGATAAGTAAAGGAACTTTTGGAACCGTTTATATAGCTATTGACAAATCAATTGAAACTCAAAAGGCATTAAAGAAGATATCGCTTTCGAATGACTTAATGTCAAACAAAAAGGTTTACAAAAACTTAAAGTCAGAGCTATTTGTGTTGATTAAAGTGAAAAGAAATGAAAATATAGTCCAAGTCTTCAAACATTTTATAATTAGTTATTCGACCCAAAGAACCGGATTTTGTTATATAGTTATGGAATACGCAAACGAAGGCACAGTATTGGACAAAATGAGAGCAAATGGTAAGAAAGTGATGCGATTGCCAGAACCAAAAACCAAAGACTTCTTCAGACAAATTGCAAGCGGTTTACAGGCTTTTCATTTCTCTAAAATTGCTCAAAAAGAGCTCAAATTGGATAATGTTTTGCTATTTATTAGAGACGACGGCACAGAATGTCTTAAGATTGCTGACTTCGGGTTACGTCGAATCTGATATAATAAGACGGAAGGGATTGTAATCAAAGACCGAACGGGAAATGTTGGAACTATTGGTTATATGTCGCCACAGATTCTCAAAATTCATATTTACGACATATTCGGATAATTTTCATAATAATTGTCTCGAATTCTTATAATTCGCCAACTCTTGGAACAAGACGTAACTAAAAGAGCGAACATCCAAACAGTGCTTAGGCACCGGTAGCTAATCGATTTCAATTGAGATAATCTTTTTTAAACAATTAATGATAAAATATTTTATAAATAATAATTTGAATTTAATTATATTTAAATAAAATTTTTATATTTATTTTAATTTTCTATATACTGTATATTAAAAGCAGAGTTTAAGGTTAGGGAGTTATAGCTAAAATACTTATATTCAAAACTTATATAAATCTAAAATTAAAAAATAATAAAAATTTTAAAATACCTAAAATTGTTAATATTTAACTATAAAGAAAAATGTATTTATAAATTATAATTAGTCTTGTTAGAATCTCAAGAGTTCAAAATGTAAGTTAACAATATTATCGTTTATTAAACATTTAAGAACAATATACCGTATTTGCAAAGTAATACGCGTATCAATGCAGATAACTGGTTTGTAATTGTAAACAAACAGTAAAAAAGATTAAATTATATTTTGAACTCTTTAAGTTTCTAACAGGACTAATTATACTCAATGTTATGATTTGTTTAATATGAATAGAGTCTAAGTTTGTACGCCTCGTGTAAGTTGACTCCCGTTAAGAGAGTCGATAATAAATTAAATTAAAGTTATTTTAAATATTATTTATATTGCCTTTTATTTTAATTAAAGTTAACTTATAATCTTTGACGCTGTGAGCACAGGTAGCTAACTCAGAAGAACTAAACCTAAACCTTATATCTTATGCCTTAATATCTGAGGTCTACTCCGAACACAAGCATATCATGAGCTCAGTTTTCAACACAACTCATATCAGCGCTTTATATCTACAATAAGCTCTACTCTTTTACTCAATTATATCTCAAACACCACTTCAAGTGTTGTGTGTCCTAAGACATTGCTGACTGACTGACAGGCATCGGATCCCAAGAACAACAACTATGTCCAGCAATGCTTTTTTAGTACAGAGTTTTATAAGATCGGCCTATTTATGGTGGATTAGGGTAGGCATTTATTTAAAACGGTCAAAAACTCATATATTTATGATGCCATTTTACCCAATTTACTTAATTTGACTAATTTAAACTTAATTTAACACCAATTTAAGGAAATTTTCTAATTTTGGCTTTAAAAAATTTGCCGGCTGTCTTTGGCGAACAGCAAATTGTAAAGGAAGTATTTTTGCGGTATACTAGGAGAGTAATTGCCAATTTTCACAACCAGGAGAGGTTTTGGCTAATTCCTCTTTATAAATATAACCTTTTTTTGAGTTTATCAATCAAAACTTTAAAATTTTGCAAATTTGCCTTAAATTTAGTTAAACTAACTACATTTGGTTTAAATCAAGTTAAAATTACAAAAAAAAAGGAAAACGTAAGTTATACAATTTTATACTCACAAGGGGTGTAACGGTAAGCCCCGCCCCCGATTGCCAAAAAATTTTGGATTTTGATAGAGCTTCAAAAATGATTAATATGTATTAAAAAATTTTTGGCAGAAAGTGATAGACAAAAATTTTATTGAGATTTTTCATAATTATTTGCTATAGATATTGCAATTGTGATTAAAAACGATTAAAGCAAATGTGATTTTTACATCTCAAAAAAATAATATTTATGCATTTTAAACTTTTAAAACACTGTTTATTAACTAAAACAGAGAAAAACTTAACAGAATATACAAATTTTTCATTTTTACAAATTTTGCATCTTTGCATTTAAACAAGAAAACAACAACAGGAATATTCTCAATAACTTCAGTTGAGTTTTGTCTTATTTTAATTATTAACCAATGTTTTAAAAGTTTAAAACTAGAAATTATAATTTGTTCAAGATGTAAAAACCACATTTGATTTAATAGCTTTCGATTGCAATTGCAATATCTATAGCAAATAATTATGAAAAATCTCAATAAAATTTTTGTCTATCACTTTCTGCCGAAAATTTTTTAATATATATTATTCATTTTTGAAGCTCTATCAAAATCCAAAATTTTTTGGCAATCGGGGGTGGGGCTTACCGTTACACCCCTTGTCAGCTATTTGACCCTGGTTAATACTAATTAAAAACAAAAGAGAAATTTTTAGTATATACCGATAGTAATAATGAAAAATACATTTTAAAAAATATTTTTAAATTGACAAAATTAAATTAATAATGATAACCCAGTACAATTTAGTTAAATTTTTTTAAAAACGTTTTAATATAAAAAGTTGTAATACTTGTAAAATAATTTGATTAAATTTTATCAAATTGATTAAGAAAATAATTAAACACGTATATTTTTGACAAAATAAATAAAAATGTCAAATTTAAATTATATAAGGTTGCAAGCACATTTTAAAAATTAAAATAAGATTTAATAAGAAAATAAAAAGATTACTTAAATAAATGATTTGTAAAGAATGCTTAGATACAGATAACTAGTCTAATAGAAATGATAGAATTGAGCCGTACTTTCAATTAGTTTTGTTAATCAAACTGAATGTTAGAAATTCTTTCAATCATAGCTCTCATTAGCAAATAATTCAATTATTTTCATTCAATTTGTGTTTTCTATAGCAATGAATCGGCGAAAAGAAACGCAATATTTTCAATACAAATCGAAAGAATTAACAATTGTTTGTATTAATCAATATTTCAATATTTCTCAAACAAATCAATAATCGAAAAAATATTGGTTAGAATTCAAGGCAATGAGTGTCAAACATAACATACAATTAATGATATAATTATTGTCTAACAATCGAATGTTGTTTCAAATGTTTGGTTTTGACAATCGATTGATGTTTGAAAAATAGGTGAAACAGTAGTGAAGGCTCAGTAGTGTTGACTCTGAGAGCAAAATAGTAACCGTATCGGTAGGAAAGTGGGTGTTATGGGCATGACTTTGCTCGACACAAACTACAGGTGCAGACACTCCACTTCACTCCACTCTCGCTCAGACACACACGACTGAGCGATAAGCAGTAGAACATTCATCACTTCTCAACAACAAAATTATATACTTTAGTTCACCTTGCTCTTTATTATATTCCTTCTTAACCATTAATATCTTATTATTTATTTTCGATATTATTTGTTAAGATCTTTTCGTTATTCAATCCAATCGTTTCGATTATGAGGTAATCATTTGTTTTCTTACCTTTGTATGTTTTACAATCATTTTATTCTTTACTCCATTTACTCTTTTTTGTTTTGTTTTAATGTATTTTTTAGAATAATTTTTTTTACTGCTATTTGATATAAAATGTATGTTAAAAATATTTTAGCAATGTCTTGTAAAATACAAAAATATTTCAATATATTAATACAGGTATACAAATCAGATATTTTTTGTTTTGATTTTAATATTAAAATACCGGTAACTAACAATACAAAAATATATATTTATAAAGCTAGTTTAATATAGGCTATTTTTAATTGTCCTAAATATTTTTTATTGATTTAATTTGTTCAAGTTCATTATAATTATCTTTTGAATGCTTGATGAACTAAAATAAATTTTCTTTTTAAATCAATAAAATCTAAAATAATAAACAAAAGAAAACTTTTTGCAATTTTTAAAATTTCATTTATTTAATATTTTTATAATAAATTTTTTTTTTCAGAATTATCTTACATTTTATTATTAATTTAAATTAAAAATAAAATTAATTTTTAAACATGGGGGAATTATTACTCTTAACTATAGAATTAAATAAAGTTTTAATTTGTTTATTAGTTTCTATATTTAGACAATTTGATTGTTTTGCAGAATTTGACGAAAAATCAAATAATTTGTTATAATTCGAGTATTCAAACTGTAGTGAACTTGAAATACTGGTTAGACATAAGCAAATTCTAATTACCTGAATGCAAATGAGATCAATAATATAATTTTGTATACATTTTATACGTAATATGTAGTCATTGTTGAATATTAACCAATTTGTTTGATTCTCAAAGGACTTGAAGTTAATTTAGAAAAATAAAAACCAATTTTAATGAACATTATATTTAGAACAAACCCTTTGGTATTAGAAGCTTGTGATCCGAATTACGTCAACTTATGTTGAGATATATTTACAGTTTTGTTAAATCAAATTAATATTAAGTTAACACTTAATCTCAAAATACATTTACAAACTTCATATAAAAATATATCTAATCGATCAACAATTGTTTAGAATGTTTGTGTAAAATGTTTTTCATGTTTGTTTTACTGCTTATATAATAATTATAATTTTTTCCAATTATTATTATTATTATTATTTAATATTAAGATTATTGTAATCAGCGTTTGTAGGGTTATCTGATTGAAACAAGAAGAAAGTTTAACTAAATTATATAAACTATTAATTAAAATAATACGTTTGAAAGACCTCAAGTTAAACAAGTTAATCTATATCTCTTCAGCGCTTTTTAATGCTTTTAAGGGTTAGACTTCAATCTTATAATTAATAATTTTTCTAAAATATTAGCTTCATTGTATTCGTAAATTATTATACGATTTTATTTTGTATAATTATTTTTTAAAATAAATTAAACCAAATTAAATATCAAAAAAGATTTAATAACTTTTTAATATTTATAAGGTTTTTATTCTATGCCAATGAGAGCATCAATTCAATTAAAACATTTAATTAAATAAATATTTTAACGAAGTCTTTATTTGCGTCAAATCAAATAAATTGGACAACATTTTTAATACATTCAAAGATATTAACTAAATTGATATTTATTTGTTGAACATGCATGTATATTTGCTTAACTAATTTAATAAATTCTTTTGTTTGAAAAAATTAATTATTGGGTAATTGATAAATATTTAAAGAAAACAATAACAAAAATAGTTTCGACTGTAATTAAGTTTAAATTTAAATTAAATGAATTAATTAGTTTTTGTTTAAAACAATCTAAAAGTCATATTTAATATGAAAGCAACTAATTTGAATTGAGTAATGAAATGATAAGATCTGAAGTAAATGTAAATGCATTTTGTAATTAACTTTTGCCAGCAATGCCTAATTAAGAGGCCGGGAGTTCGCGTGATGCCGGCCGCCAAGGTATCGCCTTCTATACCATCCATGCCTTCCATGCCTTCCACAACTCCACTCAACCACCAATCCATCAAATCTATTAAATTCATTAAATCTATGAAAAGTTCAAACATTTCAAAACCATTAAATCGTCCGCTAATAATCACTGACTCTATCGATAGTTCAGACGCTTTTGTATCAGATATTACAGGTATTACACAATTATACGACATCTGAATCCACACATTGTTATAGTTATAGCTCAGACATAGCAACTCAATTGATTTATTCTAATCATAGACTCTGACAATTCGATTGTTAATTATTGTAATTTGAATGGAAATGATATGAAACTAACGCCATATCAAAGAGTTCTTCGTTCACTCGAGTCGGACGAGCGCTGGCAGAGAGAGATTACTTTGGGTCGAAGGGTTGGCTTTTACCGGTTTAGGGGCGAGATTGGCACTGGCAACTTTTCACAGGTCAAAGTCGCACTTCATTGTCTCACAAGAGGTCGGTTTTCTAATTAGTTAAATGTTTTTAATTTTAATTAAGTTTTCGATACACTGAACAGTTTGTTAAATTTAAACTATTATAAATATAAATATATTCAGATTAAAAGTTTAAATATTTTGTTATTAAATTTAAAAGTTTTATAGATTTTCTGTTAAATTTATTTAAATGATAAAATATTAAATTTGTAAATTTTTTAAAACTTAAGCTATAATTTATATAATTCAGGTTAATTTATTAATAATTGTAACTTACTAGTTAGTATTTTATAATATGCCGGTAGGTGTAAATTAATTTCTAAAATTAATAATAAATTAGAGGAACAATATATTATAATATAGTATTTAGACAAAGTTAATTAATTATCATAATTAAACAAAATTTTTATATCAATATAATTCAAATTTAATTATTTGCTTTTAAGGTGAGTCTAAAAAAAACTAACTAATAAATAATAAAACTATACATTTTTAACTTACTTAATTATTTGTCAAATATTTTAAATAAATTTTAAGAAATATTTTATACATTTGACAAAATTTTTCTTAAGATTCTATTTTTTTTAATGTATTAAATAATTGTTTTATAAATTTTAACTTAATTGTTTAATATCTAAATCAGGCCTGGGCAAAATCTAAGAGTTCAAAGTGTAAGTTAGCTTTTTTTTTACTAATTATTAAACATTTAAAAACAATTAATTTGCAAATTAGCTCACGGGCCACTGCAGATAACTCGTTTTGTAATTGTGAACAAGCAGTAAATAAACTAACTTACATTTTGAACATTTACAGTAATCTATAGCAGTGTTTGGCAATTAGTAAAAGTTTAAAAAAATTAGTTAGCTTTTTTACTGTTTATTAATAATTATAAAACAATATAATTGCAATGGCTTGCGAACCTTTTACAGATATAATGTTTTTGCATGTTTAATAAACAGCAACGATGCTAACTAACACTTTTGAACTTTTATTAATTGTCAAGCACTGGTCGTGTGTAGTAAAACTGGTTTCATTAAAAACTGGTTCACTATTGACATAAGAATAATAGTTTTCAAACATCAGATATCGATTCTCTATAGACTGAGTCACAAATGGCTTAAGTTATTTCCATCGATAAAACATTAGTTTTTTCCAATAAACGACTTTAGCATTCATTAGCGTTTAATTAAATTTTTATTAATGATTTACAGAGAAAGTGGCCGTAAAGATACTTGATAAATCTAAATTGGACTCGAAAACAAGAAAAATGCTTTTAAGGTGAGTCTAAAAACAAACTAACTAATAAATAATAAATTGAAGAAGCTTAAGTTTACTTTTAGTAAATTTTTAAAATATAAAGTTTATTCAGACAACTAATTAATGATTAGTAAAGAGCAAAGTTTTCTATAAAATATTTTAGTTTTTATATTTGATTGAAATAATTATTTATTTATTAAAACTATAATAAATTAAATTAATTGTAATTAGAATAACAAAATTAATTATATTAGAATTCACAAAAAAATTTCTTGAATTTAAAAATTGACATTTATAGCATGATAATTTGATTTGTGAAAAACTATTCCTTTTCTTTTAATTTGGGTTTTTTAAGCAATTTTTTTACTTAATGATTATAAATGGGATTTATGTAAATTGATGTTTAATCTGGTTTAAATATAGTTAATATTTTGTGTAAATCCAGTTTAAATTCACTGAAAATTGGATGAAATTGCATCATAATTACAGTATATACAGTTTTTAACTATTAAAATAATTCTTGCTCTGTTCCCCCTAGGTTTTGGCCAAATTATTTGAAAAAAATCCCTTCCCTGATTCCTCACCTGAATTGGCAAATTTTCTAAATTTCTGAGATGATTAGTAACAAATGTTTTGTATCTATATTTGTAATTTTGATTTAGTTGTTGAAATGTGCTCTTATTATATATATGATTCATATAATATAAATGAATTTCAAATCTTTATAACATTTATATAATTTACAAATAACGTTAAGAATGAGTTGTATAAATATATCAGACATGACTTAAGTGAACGGGCAATACAGCTATTGTATACGAGTATTGCGTTAATGTTATGTTTGATTGCATTACTCTAGCATTGGCACAGTATGTATGCGTACAAATGTAATCTTAAAACTGCCATTCATTCATATGGTTCAATAATATTTGTATTGTAGCAATAGCTAATATACTGTACTTTTAATTAGGAATTGAAAGTTGCAATTTATCCCCCTTAGCTTTTGGCACCCCCTTACGATTTAACGGCCGTCTTAGGAAATTTTTGCTAAATTGGTGCTAATTTCTCTTTAAATTCAGTTAATTTAACTAAATTTAGTTTAAATCCAGTTAAGATGGGTAAATTTTTATTTTAAATATATGGAGTCTTTGAGCGTCGGGCCATTATTGAGGGATGTAGAGGCCAGATATGGTGTCTTAAGTACAAACGGTTTCCGATCTGTACGGCCCAGAAGGCACACAACAAAAGAATAAGTTATAAAAACAAAATATTATTAACTTTTATTTAAATAAATATAATTAAGAGCTTCACAGTTCTTCATCAAAGCTCTTACATATGCTGTAGATCAGAGGTTGTGTAGAGCGTAACGTCTGATCATTGATCAAAGATTAAACTTAATCTCTATCTTAACATTTGATTTACAATTTCTTAAATTTTCTTATATTATATAAATCATATAATATGATATATGATTCGCGTTTGCTCTACATATTGATATCAGCTTCGGATGACTAACTATCGAACAGTCATCCATTCATATACCAAAATTGACCGTTTTTTAACCAAAATTGGGAAATTTTTTTTAAATTGTTGATAAATCCGGCTTAAATTCAATTAAATTAACTAAATTTAATTTAAAGTTAATTAAATTAGATACAATTTTATTATTAATAAATAGTTTTTACCGGTAATCAAATTTTGTTGTGGGAAATTTCTCTCTTAAACCCCTGGATCGGTCGACCTTCTCGATTTCTGGTTTTAGTTTTAAATTAGAATTGTTTGAGGGAGCAAGGCCAAAATACCATTATGACTTTAAAGATTTTTAAATACTTCCATTGAGTATCACCTTCATGTATTGCCATCCTAAATTTTTTTTAATTTATTTTATATTTAGTTAAATAATTAAAATTTTTTAAAATAAATTTTGCTTAAATTTAATTATATCAATTTAAATTGCAAGAATAATAAAAATATTTTTAGCAAAGATAATCTACTATTGTTCATGAACACTTTCTTGAAGAACACTTAATCAAAATTATTAATATTTATTTATATTTTTAAAAAGGTTATCAACAATATTTATATTTACTTTTTAACTGTATCTAAAACCAGATTTAGGAATTGGATCTCAAATGGCAGTATATAGTGCATATAGACCAAGTTTAAAAAAATATTTGTTTACATATTAAAAATAGCAGGGATCAGGCAAAAATCCCCCGTGATTTTGAAAATTTGGATATATCCCCCCCCTAGCATTTGGTCCGAGAAAAGGTACCCCCCCCCCTCGACGTTATACAGGGCAAATTTTTTGGGTTTTTTGCTCAAAATTAGGAAATTTTTCCTAAATTGGTGCTAAATCCGGTTTAAATCCAGTTAAATTAGGCAAAGTTTCATAATAAATAATAATGTAAAATTTAAAAATTTAATTTAAAACGTAAAATTAATAATGTACATCTAATAATAATGTAAATCAATAACGGCATGCTTTTTACGTGTTAAATTAATAAAAAATTAAATCAATCATAATTTTATAATTTTAAAATTTACCTAGTTGTAATTATCATGTTATAATAAACATAATTATATAAATTTTAAAATTATAATTGGTTTAATATTTTATTAATTTAACATGTAAAAAACTTTCCTTTATGTTTTACTTAGTTAATATTAGATGTACATTTTTAATGTTACGTTTTAAATTGTAAAACATCAGCTAATTAGATTTTAATGGCGGATTTACACAGCCGTAAAATGAGTTGGTCTGGAGTGCGCATTTTTGTACTACTTCGATTTTGATCACACATTTCTGAAACTGACTGTACATATTTTTAGTGCTGTCTGTTAATGATACATAAGTAATGTGTCTCATTAATTGATTAATATACATATATTTTAACTTTAGCGCTAATAACTTCAAAATTACTCCTCAAAGGAGCAGTTATATGGACTTCGCTTTTCTCGTACACAGTCACATATATAGGTTTTTTGAGCGTTTAAAAAAATCCCATCCCTAATCCCCCCTAGATTTTTGGCCAAAATTTTTAGAAAAATCTCTCCCCTGATCCCCCCCTTGGATCGGCCGACCTTTTCGATCCCTGAAAAATAGTAAAGTTTAAAATGTTAATGTTAAAATGGTTTTATACGAGTTTTTCTTTTCGGGACATAACAATTAGTTTTTAAGTATTGATATAATACAAGTTTTTAAAATCAATTTTATACTAATTTGTTTGGAATTTTATTTAATATTTATTTTTTATTTACAATTATTTTACAATTTTACACAACATTTGTTAATTGCAAACTGTAAACATTTTTAACTAAAATTATGTCCAACATTAACATTTTCGATTCTATTATTTTTAATTTTATAGTTTGTAGCATGTACTACATATTGCTCTGGCTTCCATTTGAGCTCTAATTTCCAAGCCTGTTACAAACTTTTTATGTAATCTATAACTTTAATTATTTAAATTAGTAACAAAAAAACAATTATTATTATTTTATTTTTTAATTTAAAATATAATTTTAAACTTTAATTTGAAGAGAAATTAATTCAATGCAAGTGCTTCATCACCCGAATATTATAAGTATATTTGAAGTAATCGAAACGCTATCCAAAATTCATATTGTGATGGAATGGGCGCCGAATGGAGAGTTGTTTCAATATATCACAAGAGAGGGTCGATTGGAAGAAAAGTTTGCAAAATCTTTATTCGCACAGATTGTAGCGGCTATTGATCATATGGTAAGGATTTACATAACATTAGTTAATACTAATTTAATATTGAAAATAAGTAGTAATTAGCTTAATTAGATATACAGCCGTTTATAAAACTAACGTTATATCTAAAAACGCATTAATTGAATAATTTATGATTATTTTATCATAAATTTTTTATTGCAATTATGATTTTTTTTAATCTACTATAAAAATATTTGTGAAAAATATCAACTAAGTTAGTTAATTTTTAACAAATTAAAATGTCTGACTTAACTTTAAAATTTTTAATATACAAATTATTATTTACTAAAAATATTTTAATTAATGAAGTCTATTTTTACCAAGTTGCAAATTGCTACCATTCTAAACTTTAAAAACAAAAATTAATTATATTATAAAATTTTTTATAAATTAAATAGAATTAATAATTAAATTTTGTTTATAATTTTAGCTATAATTGTTACTTTGTAAAATATTTTTTAAATAAAAATAAAATTAAATAATTATTTTTAATAAACAATATTTTTTATGCTAGAATTTGATTATTATTATTATTATTATTTGTTATTTGAATCAAAACACATTTTAATTTACAATTAAATATTTTAAAGAAAATAATCATTGAAATTTATTTTTATTTAAAAAATATTTTACAAACTTACAATTAGTTAAATTATTAACATAATTTAATTATTTATTATATTTAATTTATAAAAATATTTTAATATTATTAATTTTTTAAAATTCCAATTAACAGCAAATTGTTACTTAATAAATTGTTTCCAATTATTTTAGTAATTAAAAATTAAATTAGACATTTTAATTTGTCAAAAAACACATTTAAAAAATTAACTAAATAATATTTTGAAGATAAATACTTATTAAAATTTAATAGTTGCAATAAAATATTTATGATAAAATAATCAAGACTCTTTCAATTGTTGAGTTTTTAACTATAAAGTTAGTTTTTGAGAACGCCTGTATATTATTAGCAAGAACATAAATTATAATAATTTATTAATAAAAAAAATAACAAAAGTATTTAAATACAAAACTTTTCCTTTGTATTACGTTTGATTAGAGTTTGGTTATTATTACAAAAGGGATATAAATTTCAAGTTATATAACAAGAAACTTCTTTGATTATATAATTTGAGATTGAATCGCATAAAACAATATAAGAATAACAATAAATTGAATGTTTGTAATATTAATACTTTTGGAAATAATTGTAATTTTGTTTCGATTAATTCGATTGAATGCATGTATAGCACAGCCATAACATAATACACAGAGACATAAAGGCAGAGAATATATTCTTTTCGGACTTCCAAACCGTAAAAGTCGGCGATTTTGGGTTCAGTACTCATATAAAAACCAAAGATGAACTGTTAAACACATTTTGTGGATCACCTCCTTATGCCTCTCCAGAGCTGTTTCACGACAAGAGCTATTTCGGACCTTTCGTCGATTACTGGGCATTAGGAGTGTTATTGTATTTTATGGTCACTTCTTTGATGCCATTCAAAGCACAAACCATTTCTGCGCTCAAAAAGTTGATAATTGAAGGCATTTATGAAATTCCCGACTATTTGAGCGAAGAATGCCGTTCTCTCATCAAAGGCCTTCTTCGCACTGATGTCAACCAACGACTCAATTTGAATCAACTCAAACACTCCGAATGGCTTAAAGGACAGACTTTCGCTGATAGTTGGCCGCAATATAAGCTTAAATTGTTTGACATTGAGTCAGAGAAAGACAATAATAATATTTGTTTGACTTGTGAGGAAAGACAAGTTTATAAACATCTCAAAGACCTGGGAATAACTAATGTGATGATTGCCGACAGTCTGGACAAAGGGCCCAGAAGTAGTGTCGGCGGAAGTTTCAGTATTATTATGAATAGAATTATTAAATCAGAGCTAAAAAAGAGTAATTCGATTGAAACCGACAAAAATGAAAATATTATTGTAAATGAAAGTGACTTTAAAAACAATAATCATATTATTCGCTCGAAGTCATCAAAATCTATTACAAAGTCAATCAAATCAGTAAAAAATATATTTAGTGATAAAACAACTATTTTTCAGTCAAAAGTAGGCCAAAGCTCTTCACTCGAAACCGAAACTAATTTATCAAAAACTATGAAAAAATCGAGAAAATTTAAAAAGTCTAAAACTTGTTGTTTGCTATAGATTATTGGATATTGTTTTGTCGCTAATACAAAAAGTAGTACATATTAATACATTATTAAGATATAAATAACTCGAATTTAATATTTTATAGTGCCAGCTTAAATAAATTCTATCAATTGCTGTGTATCAGAGTTTTTAAATCAAATATAAAATATTAACTCATTTTAAAGTATATTTTGACATTATTTTGGATTAAAGTAATATGTTGTTTTATTAATATTTAATAACTTTATTAAGTTTTAGTTATTTGTAAAGTAATGCAAAAAAATGTTTTGCAAAACAACTTTAAAGTATTTTATAATATTTAATTAAAATAATGGCAACATAATTGTTTGCATGTTTTTAAAACATATTTAAAATGTAAATCGATTGTTTTTAAATAGTTTTTGTTGTTGAAAATTTGCCCTTGAAAACATTTATTTAAAGAGAAATTTGCCAAAATGTAAAATTAAATACTAAAATTAAAGATTGAAAAAAGAATCAGTTAAAAATTTAAAAATTGGCATTTATTCTTTCTGACATTTGGTTTGACTTATGTTTTACAAATTTTTCAAGGTTTTTTACATAAAACAATTTTTATAAATTAATTCTAAATTTAGTCTAAATTTATAAAATCGAGTTAAATTGTAAACATAATAAAATAAAATCATGTTTTTAGCAATTAAATTTTTTCTTAACTTTATTAGTGTTTAATTTTAAAAATATTTTGCCTAATTTCTCTTTCAAATTTAAAAATCTTCTCAATTACTGGCTAAAATAATTTTGTTATTATTAAAAATAAACAAAAAGTTGAATTATTTTTAAAATATAAGTTTGTATTAAAAAAAATTAAAATTGACAAAAATAACATGTTTTTTGTTTATAAAACAAATTGTTTAAATTAATAAAATTAACAGTATATAATAAGTTTTAAAAATTAAATTAAAATACTGTGTATTTGTTCAAAATTACGTTGCTAAATCTAAAGTCTTTCTAATAAGAGTTCAAGCAATCAGTATTCTGTTACTACACTTACAATATTTGTTTTAAAGTACAGTAACTTTAAAATTGTTGCCTTACCTTTAATTTAGTAAAAATAACTATTTTTTATTTATCTAATCTGTAATATATATATAACTTTAATTATTTTTCATATTTGTATAAATAAAAATTCAATTCAAATGAAATATTTAACCGTAAGCTTCCAATAGCTTCCATTAAAGTACTATTAATATTGGTATTAAATGCTAAAAAATATAGATTATTTGTAAACCTTATATCATATCCATCTAAGCCTTTCATATCTATAAGATTTGAGTAAATGATTTATTTTGTAATTATTTTAAAAACGTAAATAAATAATTTGTTTACTTTAAATAAATTTTTGATTTCTTATTATGAGAAAGAATTAAAATTGAGTAAAAGCCACATCAACCTCGAAACCCACTTCCACAAAATTATCTTCATATAAAAATTAATTTTGTACAATTTATAGAACAAATAATAATCTTATTATTATTAATATAATGCTAGATTTGTTCAATTATAATTCAATTATAAAACATTTCGTTTCTATTCTGTAAATAAACATTTATAGTTATAAAATACTTTATTTATAAATTGTAATTATTTTAAAATTAACATTAATTTTGTTTACATGTAATTTAATATTATTATTTTGTTTAATTATTTTTAAATTAAACATACAATAAAACTTATCTTATTAATTGACAACATTAAACGGCATATTATTATAGATGAGATATGTTTCAGAATTCAAAATATTTGTTACTTACTTCTACTGTTGAGTTCACATATATAAAAGGCATATCTGTAATGCTTACTCGGGTCAGCCTTAGGAAGTTGCAGATACATTGTTTCTGTATGTTTAATAAACAATTAATATGTTAAATAACGCTTTTAAACAGAAATCGAGAAGGGGGATCAGGCACACAGATCCCCCTGATTTTTAAAATTTTAATTTACCCCCCCCCCCTCTAGCATTTGATCCGAGAAAAGGTACCCCTCGATTTTGTAATATAAAGTTTATAAAAGTTTCAATAAAAATAATTAAAACAATAAAATCTAAAACAAATAAAATTTTGCTAAAATGAGATTTATTCAGAGTTTCAAATTGTCGACCAATCTAGAGAAGGATCAAGGTGTAATTTTTGAAAAAATGCCCAAAAAATCTATATAATTACGACACAATTTAATTAATTTTAATTAGATTTAAACTAAATTTAAACCGGATTTAACACCAAATTATAAAAAATATCCTGATTTGGGCCAAAAAAAATTTGCAGAGCGCCGATGCCCAAGGAAGATAAATACCAATTTTCAAAATCAGTAAAATATTTTAGCTAATCTCTTTCAATCTTAAACTCTGAATTAATTAGTTTAATAGTAATTAAACATTTAATAGAATTTATAAATATTATCAATTGTCCAAAATTTTTTAATTATTCGAACACATGATTTATAGCAAATAAAACTTTATTTATAAGTTTTAAATATTTTTATAAATTTAAAGTAAAAATTACTTATTTTGCTTGAAATTATAACAAAATATAACCCAAATAATTAGTTTAAAATAAAGCTTGATTATCTAACTCGTAAGTCAATAAAATAAAGCCTAATTCAAAAAACTCCATAACAACCAGTCCTTATAATTAATAATAAATAGTTATTCCAATTAACCAAAATAGACAACAAATAAATTAATAAAAAGTAATGATATCTTTGAGTACTCTCTCATTCAAACCAAATTAATTTGAAAAAAGTCTACAAAAAAGTTGATTAAAATTTAATTTGAATTATATGTGCATTGAATGTGCGCTCAATTTGATTGATCGACGAGTTTGTGAGGCAATGAATACAGCGTTTACTTTGAACTCAACTATTCATTCATTTATTCATTCATTCATTCAATTGAATCTAACGACGAGTTTGTGTTTACTTCTGTTTATTTTATGCCATTTAATGAGAAAATACGTAACAAAACAATCGTTTATTTATGATAATTATTACACAAATTCATTGAATTTCTGGCTTTTATTCGACTCATAATTAGTAATAAAATTTAAAAATTAAATAAAATTTCTAAACATTTAAATGATTTAGTTTTTAAATAGTTTTATATTCTGTCATCAATTGATTGCAAAAATAGTTATACTCTTATCAATAGTATTGATCGCAATATAGATAACCAATTAGTCATTTAATTAACTTAATTCTACGACTAATTAGTTTTAAATTGTATTTAATATAAATTAAAATTGAAAATAATAGCCAATAATTGGGAAATGGATATGAAATGGGAGTTAAAGGAGATGTTCGACTCATTGGTGTCGGCGCCCAAATACCATTTGGCACTCGAGGGCTGTCTTCTTATGTGTGTTCTTTGGCTTATATTTCATAAGAGCTATAAACCCGAGGCTTCGAAACTCACCGAAAAGGTTAGCATTTATTCGGTTTTCGATTCGATTTAACTGATTGTTTGACAGGAAAGGGAAGAATTGATAAATGAATGGACACCCGAACCTCTAGTGCCCGAAACGCCGGCCGATCACTACGCCCTCAACCCGAGGATTGTGACCTCGAAGTTAGGCAAACGTATAGTAGTTGACGGAAAGGATTGCCTCAATCTGTCGACTCATAACTACTTGGGTTTTGTCGAAAACGACAAATGCATCGAATCAGCGATAGAAGGGCTCCGGAAGTACGGCGTCGGCTCGTGTGGCCCGAGAGGGTTCTACGGCACTGTCGGTCGGTTTGCACTTTGTTTTAGTCGTAATTTGTTTTAATTGCTTTTCAATCGATTTAGACATTCATCTGGAGTTGGAGTCAAGACTGGCTAAATTTATGGGTGTGGAGGAGGCGGTGCTTTACTCGTATGGGTTTTCAGCGATTTCTAGTGCCATTCCCGCCTATTCCAAAGTCGGAGACATTATCTTTGTGTGAGTTGTGCTCTGAATCTGTTTAATGTGTTTAGTCTTAGTCTTAGTGTTTGTGAACGCAATATAATTGCAATTTTAGTGACGAAGGCGTGAACTTTGCGATACAACAGGGATTGATAGCATCGCGCAGTAAAGTCAAGTTCTTTAAGCACAACGACATCCAAGACCTGCACCGTTTGCTTCTGGAACAGGAGGACATTGACCGCAAAGTATTGCTTTGAATTGATTTGATTTAATATCAAAACTAAATTGGAATTCTCTCAGAACCCGAAGAAGGCGAAAGTCACCCGACGTTTCCTTGTGGTCGAAGGCCTTTATATTAATTATGGAGACATCTGTCCTCTACCGGAACTGGTATTAAAGTATATACGTCTTCGACAAGAATTGTATTATTGAATGAATTAATGAATTTATAGCTCGAACTCAAAAAGAAATATAAGGTTCGGATGTTTATTGACGACACCTGTTCTCTCGGCGTATTGGGCGCTAATGGACGCGGAGTTACCGAACATTTTGGTGTTGAGATCGACGACATCGATATGATTAGTGCGACTCTCGAGAACGCAATGGCAGCTTATGGTGGCTTTTGTTGCGGAACCAGTTTTATTGTAGACCATCAACGCCTCTCTGGTCTCGGCTATTGTTTCTCGGCTTCTCTGCCGCCACTTCAGGCCGCCGTAGCCCTCACTTCACTCGACACCATTGAAAATGACAATTCGGTTATTGAAAAGTTGAGACAAAATTCACAATTTATGCATTCGATACTCAAAAAGTAAATTTATACACATTTGACCTAATATTGAATTTGATTTAGAATTTAACTGTTATTTATCTGAAATAGAATTCCAGTGCTGTCAGTGGCCGGTGATTCCATTTCTCCGATAAAACATTTAAGATTTAACTCCAGAAGTGATGACTACAGACTCGAGACTAAAAAACTAGAAAAAGTAGTCAATTATGTGAGTGTTTCGGAAATTAGTTTTGAATTTATTCGAAATTTTAATAATTAAAAATCAATATTAGGCTCAAGAAAGAGGGTATGCGTTGACAGTGGCCCGATATTTGGATGATAGCGAGCACTTGCTTCCGGAGCCCAGTATTCGCCTCATTGTCACCGCTATTCTGACCGACGAAGAGATGAGACAATCGGCGGATTTGATCAGTCAGTCCTTCGAATCGATTTCGAATTAATTTATTTTTCTAAACAAATACTGCAATAAATGAATAGGTATTTGAATTATTCGATAAAATAAGTCATATTTATTGAACTAAAAATAATTTAAATAAAACACAAAATGCTTTTCGAATATCAAAAGCATTAGTTTTAAAAAAGAGATAAATTTGTAATAATTGTCGATAATATCGGTTGAAAACGACGTTCAAAATAAAGTAAAATTAGAAATAAATGCAAAGGTTTTACAAAATTACAAAAATAGGATTTTTATATCAGATTTTTTTTTCATGATTTACTGATTATTATATTATATTAAAAAACATTTCGATTAAAATGTGAAACAAATAATTTCAATACAAAAAACAGAAAATTGTTTTGAATTAAATTTGTGACCAAAAAGTGGTCGAAATTTGTTCGTCGTTTTCATTGCCTTCAATACTGACTTCGGAACCGATATCTATGGGCGCACTGCCGGCCAACTCCATGAGCGCCAAAGCGCCCATAATTTTTTCCTTATCGTTCTGGTCGTCCGCCTCTGCGTCCAACTCCCGGTGCAGTTTACGTGCGGCCCGACCCGCGTGTGCGATGACCGACCGATGTCCGGCCGACCGTTTCTCGCTTTTTGTCTTTTTATCGAATTTTTTCCAATTATTTGCATTATTAGCGGTATTTCCGATGTTTTTGTTGACTTTCAACACTTTGGTCACCGAAGAGCTCTGTTCGTCATCCGATTGGCCGATGACTCGCCGAACACCAGAGCACGGGTGAAGACTACAGCGCCGGTTGGCGTGAGTGAACTGATTGGAACAGCCTTTCCGACAAATAATGGTTTTAGTGATTATTTGAGACAAAATCTAAACCAAAATAATACCAATTTGTGCGCAAACAAAGGGTTTCTCTCCGGTGTGAAGCCTCTGGTGTGTCCGCAGTTGTCCGGACTGTGCGAAAGCGCGGCCACAGCCGGCGAAGTCACACTTGTAGGGCCGCTCACCCGTGTGTGTCCTCAGGTGCGCCTGCAATGACTTCTCGCGCGGAAACACTCGGTTACAGACCTCACACTTGATGGCCGACGGAGAGGTCGAACCACTCAGTATGAGTCCTGTGATCTCCTCGAGTCGCGGCCGACCCCTCTTCGCCGAACTTGAGTTCTGGTCAAAGGGATTGGGAGAGTCGGTCGAGTGTGAGCGCCATATGTTGGCCACAGGACTCAATTGAATCGATTGAGCCGAGTCTGACCAAAGCCACGGATAGTACAAACTGTTGTCTTTGGCCATCGGAGACGAAGACATTTGGGAACTATTATTGTTGTCGTCTTTCGACGCATACTCTTCAGTATTGCCTGAATTTGGTATCGAATAAACAATAACTCCTTTTTGTGACATATTTTCTGATTAACTATTGTTTGTAAACAGTTTTTAATTAAAAACTCAATTAAAACTCTTTTAGTTTAAAAGTTTAACTTTTCAGCTGAATCTCAGATATAGAGCGCATATATAAAGAGCATAACCGCCGGCGCCAACACTCAACACATTTTGCATTGCGCGCCAACACAACACTCTGTCATTGCTTTGTTTAGGTAAACAAACATTAAAGCCTACAAACACTACTCTACTAACACAACACTCTTATCCTTGTATTTACGTGTGGTTTGAGTTAAGACTTTGTTACATAAAATTTCTATTCAATACAACTTAAGTCATTTAAGCAATTTTTTACACTAAATGTTGGCCTTTTATATACACATTAGTTTATTATTTATATTAATAAGCAATAGTATATTATTGGCCTAAATTATTTTAAAGCTAATATTATGTTTAATGCAAAAATGTTTAAAGGTTGCTAAACATATTACGTCAATATTTAAAAGTATTTTAAAAATTTTAAATTAAAAGTCGATTTTAGTAAAAGCAATTGATTTAGTATTTGTTAATTAAAACTTTGATTTTTTAAAATAAAAAAAACTAAACATTTCCAAATTAAAATGTATTCATTCAGACACTAATTAAGATGAAAGTCTAACTCAATGCAGATTATAATCTGATATTTTGATGTTTTCGATAAAATTTCTAATTAATGTAATTTAAAACTTGAGAAATAAATACTTAAATTTGACCTATTTTTAGATAAGCATTCTGTTCAGATGCATGCGCTTGAGTTAAAATTATTCGATTGCTGATTAATTTTGAGCTTGATGCAATAGAATAGACTGACTCAGATCAAAGTTCTATGAAGATCATAGTAATCTAACTTAGATTATCTAAGTTTAGAGTAGACTTAGATTGGCAAGTTGAATGGATGATTGCAACATTAGACTTTTGATAATTAAACTTTTACAATTCAATTATCAGACTTAAAAAATTAAAAAGTAAGAAAAATAAAACTTATCCAGATCAAAATCTAAAAGTAAACTTTAAATAACTTTAAACCGATTCGATAGGACTAATGATAATATTGATAGAGAGTAGACGTAATTTCTATATATTTAAAGTTCTTTGGGAGGAATGGCCGCCATTTAATAGTTTTGTTTTTGATTGAATGCATTGCGCAGAGCGTTGGACACAGCGTTGGGCACAGCGTTGAGCTGAGTCTGAGAGCTAGAGAGCGAGTCTGGTCTGTTTGCAGCAATGAAATGCTGGTTCGATAAGAAGCGTCTCTTCTACAGTGAATGAGCGCACTGTAGTGTTGGTGGGTTTGAGCGCAAACGCGTGTTCACTACTCACTGTTCGCTCTCTTTCTCTCTCTCCCTCTCTCTCTGATTGAAAGCAGTGAACGACTGAATGTAAAGTACATTCTGTATAGCGTATAGCGATTGCTGCAGCAGTGAAGGTCTCGACAGTACGTCTATTCGTCTATTAGTCTATTGCTAAACAACGCTATTATAGTCTACAGACTCTACACTATTGAATACATAGAGATAGAGAGGAAACCATATCTTAATATATGTTTCCAATGTATTAACAATTAGTCGATTCAATACTAATTGTATTTGAGTTGAAAGCAGTAATCGAAGCAATAGTCGAACCAATCACTCGATTCCAGTCTTAGGTCGGAAAGCATTGTCTTAACGAACAAAGCTATGGAATCGTCGTATGGCATAGGAGTGAAGAACAGGTACGCCGTCTTCATTGGTGAGGAGGAAGAGGATCCGTTGGAGATCGTGACCAAATCCGAGGAGAAGGTCAAGACGGCCGACAAGAGCGGCCACAACCGCGCCGTCCGCGCACTCAATGACTCAAAGCTCTCCAACTCTAACCATCAGAACATCATTAAAGACAATAAGACAAACAAGGATTCGCTCAATAGTAGGCATTCCTCTATTCCTTCTATTCCTCTTGACTACAATTACTGATTCCTGTCTTAACTCTATTTGTTGTTTGATTTGATATCAATTGATTTGTTCTTCATTTAGAGGCCAAAACAGGCGATGGATTGCAGTCTTTATCTAAGAATAAAGACATCAATACTAAAGGTTTGGATTTTTAATTCGGTTTAATTTCTTGAAATTCGATTCCTTTTCTTAATTAAATCAATTTTATTGATATGTTTTGTTTTGGTTTGAATTTTATTCGCTATTTATTTGAATATTTTGTTTACAGTTTGAGTCAATTTAGAGAAATGTGTTTTTTTAATATAACTGAAAAGACAATAGAAATGAATGACTGAATGCATCGATAGTTTCGAAATACAATATATCACAAACCAATCGATCGATTGTTTTATAATTTTTGATTTCAAACATGAGTTAAATTGTTGAATGAATAGACAATCAAATGCATAACCAAATGAATAGATTTACTAAAATCTAAACAAAAATAGTTATATTTATTGCAATTTATTGCAAAAGCGATGTTAAGCCATGTGTTAGCTGTGAAAGCATTGAAAGCGAAGATAACCTACATTTGAATGCCTTTCCATTGCTTTCTTTTTTCAAACATAAAATCAAAGAATTGTTTTTCAAACAAAAGGCGATTCGAACCGAACTCAACGACCAAAGCCTGACCGAAACCCACGGACTCGGGAACCGAACCAAACCGGAGACAAACCTAACCACATAAGCGACCGACAGAACCGACCTCCCCGTCCCTCGACTGACCAAAAGGAGATGGAAGACGCGAAGAACCAACGGAACAGAGACGAACACTTTGGACCTAACAATGAGATGAGGTATTGTTGATAGGGTTTGCTTTGATTTGAGTCAATCCGTCAATTAAGCCGACAGTCATACCACTGATGGTATGCTTGTGTGCATACGACGGACAGACAACAACTGTTTGACTCATTTGTAGATATAATTGATTTATTGATATCTTCTGAGAATAAGAGACACAAAATATGATTGAATTTTAGGGAAAGAAGAGAACGACTCGATAGCGACAGAAGGGGACGGAATACCCGAAACGGGTCGCGTCGCGGGAACGGTCGCTTTGGGGATGAAAGGCGTGGCAAACGTGATCTCGACCGTCACTCGGGTAGTGATAAAGCGGGTGTAAAGGCAGTGGACAAGAGAGAGGGCGGAGGCGCTCATAATTGGGGCAAAATTAATGATTTCGATTCGACCGAACCCTTCACTGCAGACACTCAGGAGTTGACCGATAGGAGTGCCGACGAAACAGCACTCGATGTGAACGATGCAAACCCCGAAACTGACGCCAATCCTAATGAAGACCCGAATAAAGAGGTGGTCGAAGAGGTGAAAGAAATGACTCTCGAAGAGTATAAACGAGAACTCGAGGAGAAGAGAGTCCAACCAAAGTTCAATCTTAGGAAACCCGGAGAAGGAGAGGACAACTCGCAGTGGAAGAAGACTTTTGTTCTTAAGAAGAAGGTTGAGGACGAGGAGGAGGTCGAGTACGAGGAAATCGAAGTGGTATTGCTTCTACAGCTACAGCACAGTTAGCTTTCGATGTAATGTCTGTTTGTTTGTATTGATAGGAAGAAGACCCGCGAAAGGGAAGACATAAACAAATTCTGGACATTGAGATAAACTTCAGAGACGAGGGAAGGGAATTCCCGCGTAGGGGTGACGGCAGGCGTGGCGGTCGGGACAGGAGAGGTGATGGCAGAGATAGAGGTGATCGCGGGGACAGGCCTGACAGACCAGATAGAGGTGATCGCGGGGATAGGCCAGACAGAGACAGAGCTGATAGGCCTGAAAGGGCAGAGAGAGGTGAGCGCAGCGAGAGGGGTGGCGACAGACCCGAGCGCTCGGATAGAGGCGAGAGAGGCGGCGACAGACAGGATAGGGAGCGCCCGGAGAGAGCAGATAGAGGCGAAAGACGTGACAATAGAGGCGGAGAGAGGGGCGGCAGAGGTGGTCGACGAGACCCCCCGTTCGGAGGCGATCGGAACCGCAACCGTCGGCCTCCGCGCGACCCGAAAGAGCAAACGGCGCCCAAAGTGGACGATTGGAATGATTTTCCTTCACTGGCCGCGGCCTGAGTGCCAGTGCACTGCTCTCGACATTAAGACATCAATTAATGACAACATTATTATAAATATTATTGAAAGCGGATAATAGGACAACAAATCGTAAAACATATTAAAATGACTTAAATTTTTTGAAATGAATTCTTATCGCAGTTTTCGTCTATTGATCTAAAAATATTATTTTGCGCTAATATTTGTAGAAATTCTGATACAAAGCATTACAAATATATATTAAGAGCCAAATGTGAGTTATGTTATGATTGAATCTATTGTTGACTAAAGTTAATATACAGTACGAAAGTACCAGTCATTTGATGAGTAATCCTTTCAACACTTTTTTGCAAATTATATCAAATAAATGAAAATAATGTTCGATTAAAGACGAAAATCGGTTTTCTTTTTCAAATAAACTTTTTTGATTCGAAACAATCTTTTATTCATTTATTTATTTATTGTTTACTTCTTTGAAATACATTCTTCGCAACGCCTTTCGCCTCTTCCGGAGTAATCGTATCGAAGACATCGTCCAACCGGTCGACGTCGCCATAAGCCGTTCCCTTCGGTTGTCTCAACTCTTTACTCATTTTAGCCGAAATCTTATCGTTATATTTGTCCGAAACGGTGTTCCGGAGCTGTCGTCTGTGCTTATTGGGCGACACGTAATGAGGATTACTGTAGAGAACTCGACCGCAAAAACTCGAATCAAATATTTTAATTGGATTTAAGACAAAACGCGGTCCGATCTCTGCGAGAGAGCCGTCCTCTGCCACTATCTGGTAGTTCCGGAACCAAATCCTATTGTCGACGATATTGAATGTGAAGACGTGATCGTAAAAGGGCTGACTTTTCGGGTGATTGTTCGGTACACCAAATGTCTTCACAATCAATACATTTGTCAATACATATATAATACATAATATATATAATATATCAATAGATTTGTTCCAACAATAAACGATTGAATACCTGAACAAACAGTTCTTTGAGAAGTGAATAATTGATATGTTTGTCAAACATTGGGTCGAATGAGAGCAAAGGTCGCGACCCCTTCAGACAATTGCCAGTCATCCGCATCTCTTGCATTGTATGAACTGTTCGGAACAAATAAAACAATTAATTGATTCAGAAGTGTATCAAATGATTGAACAGAAAATGCAAACCGTTTTCGACTAAGAACTTAACGGAAGGCCCGTTCGGGACATTCGATAACCACATATAGAGGTCTTTACGCTTCCGGTTCTCAAAGAATATGCATTTATTGCAGTTTTTCATTTCACAGATTTCATTGATCACAAGAGTCGGGTCTTTGGACTCCACTTTCGGCTCTAAATGAGTCAAACGAATCAATATATATATGACATTAGAAACAAATTTGAGAAAAACAAACAAAAGTTATGTTTGACTTAAACACCTGTTTTCGAGTGCGGAAGCAATTGCTTAATGTTATTCATTAGATGTCTGTCCCTATATGTGATGCCACGGGTGGCCAACACTAGAACTCTTTGTTTGTTAATCCATTTGGTCTGCAATCGATCCAATCATTAATTAATTGACATTTCAAACAAGTGCTCAAAATCTGATTCAAAACTCACTCTTTTCATCGGCGGTTCGTCTGAATATCTGATCGCATCCAAGACGACGACATTTGTCTCATTTGAATCCTTTTCATTGTTCTGTTCACTACTTTTTCTCTTTTTCTTCTTTTCACTATTTTTCGCCATTTATTCAAATCTTTAATCAAACGATAAGAACAAAATTAAATGCTTTAAACGTCTGAATACAGCGAACATAACATAAGTCTAACATAACATAACATAACACAACACGTGCTTTAGGTTATAGACGCTATAAGTTGTTTGCATTCACTCAATAGATGGCAAATGGCATATTGGCAATGTTTCAAATTCAAAACATACAAATAAATTATTATTATAAAAATGTAAAATAATTAACTAACTAAATAAATACTGAATATGATAACACAATACACAATATCGTACTTTTAATATCATATTAATAAAAAAAAACTTGTGGAAGTATTGCAATTCAAGTACCGGTAGTTAAAGCATAGCATTGATTGATTGGTAGAATTTGAAACGATATAAACACTTAAACTTGATCTTCATATTAATTTAATATGCTATGTACCAGGCAAACATTTGTATAGTGTTGAAAAATCTTAAGCAAAAATGATAATTAAATAAGATTTGATTACAGTCTAAATAAGCACTCAATACTACACTCTAATGCAAAACAATTAAATATAAATACATTAATATTAATACCAATACTCATACAATATATTGTTAGAAATACTGAAAATATAAATTCACTCATTTATATACAGTATATTAAATTACTATTTATTTCTAATTCTTTTTATTCGTATAATTTAGAGAAAACAACTCAGAGATTAAGTCAAATCCTTAATATATTTATTAGAAATCTTTATTTTATTTAAATAAGAATAAATATAAAATTTTATTAAAATAATTGATTTATTAGACAAAATAATTTTATTTGAAACTATTCTTCTAATACATAATAGAAATAAAATTTAAAATTAAGTTAAAATCAATTGAATTATAGAACGAAAACAAATATTAACTTAAAATCGAATAAATAATTGAATGCAAAACAAATTGCGAAGAATTGTCGCACTCATAGAGGTAGTCATCACTGTTGAGGTCAAAAGTCATAGCACCGGCGAAGTTGTTGTCGCGAATCCATTGGGCTTTGAGAGAGACACTGGTCTTGTCGTCGTACGACACCCATAGCTCTTCGTTCACCAGATATGGAACCTTCGACTCGACATCGAATGACATTTGAGTCGAACTGTTTTGCATTAGTTTACAGACTTCACTATAACTCATGTCTTGCATCTGTGCGACCGCTGCCGAGTCGGGGCCCGTGTGTTCAGTGCTGGCCAACTGATACGAGTGGCCATAAGTAGGAATTCCAACCATAATCTTCTGTCGACTCATTCCCAAATCCAACCAATAATTGACAGATCGGTTGACATTCAAATAAGTGAAATAACTCGTCTCTACTTTCCTCATAAAAAGCGGTGCATTATATCCAGTGAAGGGCCAGTACTTCGAGAAGAGGTGGAAGTCATACGCCATTATGTTAACAAAGTCGACGTATTCGGCCAATACTGGCACTTCATATGCGGCGTCGACTATATTAACGATTGCAGACACCGCACAACTCAAGAGTAAATGTCGTCTATTGTCAATGCGGTTGAGTTGTCGAGAAAATTGTAAATTTAATGTCTGAAAGAATGGCATTCTTTAGGAATATTAGAAATAATTCTCTAAAACAGTTGTAATTACTTTCAATAGTTGACTGAATTTGGGTTTGTCTTCGGGGTAGGGAGTATTCCAGGCCGGGAACTCCCAATCTATTTAAATAGATAAAATAGATAATTCAGTTATTTAAAGATTAAGTCTTTACTATCAGATCCAAACCTATGTCCAGACCATCGAAGTCGTATTTCAAGAGCAGATCCAAAACAGATAAAACAAATCTAAAATGAATTAATAAAATCAAAGTAAATCAAAATCTAAGCCATACTTATGGGCCATACCTATCGATATTGGTCTGATTGGAACAGATCTGATGGAAACCCCCGCCATCAGAGCCCCCGCCACCGATTGATAGCATAACTTTCAAATCCGTAGAATTGGTCTTAAGTTGAGTGACATTTCTGTAGTAATTCAAATCGTTTGGTTGATTCGGTTCAATGATTCCGTTGACTACAACAGCGAACCCAAGAATAATATGCGTACAGAGAGTGGTATTAATTGTCTGGACTTCGAGTCTTTCAATTTGATCCACTCGAAGATAACAAACTCTTTTAAATTTACAATTAATTTGTGTTAAATATATAGTCAATAGGAATAATGTGAGCAATGGTTTCGTCATTACGTTAGACATCATATCATATAATGATTTGAATTTAATGTCTTTTGAATTGACTGTCTTAATGGGAAATACCACTCATATTGATAATTACGAGTCATTTAAACCTTTTATCGATTTAATACCAAATATCAAATACAATAAGAACTGAAAGACTCTACGATTCGATTCGATTCTATTTATCAGTTGATTGCATAAAATGTTGAGACATTTGAGATGTTTTACCAATTATGACATTAAAAGAGATAGATATGAGTGGAAAACAAACTAATTGTAGATCAGATGACTGAATAAATAATGATTTTGTTTTTGTTATTCTTAACATCAATGCAGATATCGTTAGGAATAGTCTTCTCTTTTCTCCGATAACTGAAGTGAAAGTTAGATATATTTTGGCCTCAATTCAACTCTGCCTTCAAATTAAGGTCTTTTACGAAAAATTAAGTAAATTTGAGATAAAAACTCAAGGATAGGAATTACTAATGATTAACTGGTTGATATTTAAGCAAATCATTCATTATTAAGCACTTCTAGTGTTTATTCGTTGTCCAAAACCTAATAATTTATTTAAATCAATAGAAATTCAAAACAAAAATTCTTTTATTTATTTACTTTTATATAGAAACTAGAGTTTCGTATTATAAGAGTAGAGCGAAATCGATATTTGCATTTCCATTGCATGCAAATACGACTACATCTTATCAAGACATTAGTTATGCAATCAATTCATTTTAAATTCATTTAGTGATAATTAGAAGTTAAACTTTTTCCAAATTAATAGATAGTTAACGTAATAAACCAGAAATTTATTTTATATAAAGTTAAATTTATATATAAGCAATGACTTTAATTTTTTTAAATGTTATCACAAAACACGTGTTTTTGTTTACATTATTATAAACTTAACATCAGTTTTATTAATAATAGTATTGTATTTAAGAGTTTGTCAATTAATTAGATTTGATCCGAAAATGTCTACACTTTTTAACGAGTCTATAACTCATGTAATCTTCGATTTGGACGGACTCTTAATAGACACGGAATCGTGTTATACGATTGCCACCAATAATGTGACCAAAAGATACGGCAAAGAGTTTACGTGGGATTTGAAGACTCGGGTCATGGGTTTGAACCCTATTCTCAGTTGTCTTACTGTTATCAATGAACTTAATCTTCCTCTGGATATCAATCAATATAAGAATCTAATTGACGAACAATTTTTGATTGCAATCAAAGACCTCAAACTGATGCCCGGGTCTGAACAGTTGGTTCGCCACCTCTTCCAACACAACATACCTATGGCTATCGCCACCAGTTCTGATAAGCAATCATTTACCACAAAAATAGCTAAATTTGAAGACTTCTTCACTAAAAGCCAATACTTTTCTCATTTTGTTTTGGCCGGCGATGACCCGCACGTGAAGAGAGGAAAACCATTTCCCGATGTCTTTATCGAAGCCATGAAACGATTTGACGCAAACCTTAAATCCGAAAATGTTTTGGTAATGAATATCAATTGATTACTAGATTTGGGTTAAAACAAATTATATAAGAATTTATAGCAATAAAAATATACAACATTTGAAGCAATAGTCGATTTTGAAACTAAGAATCGCTGCCTAAGTGTAGTCGTATAGAAAGTATTTCAATTGTTATGCAAAAGAAAGTTATTTTTGCATTATATTGAGACCTTATATTAAATATGATATATAATATTACAAAATTGACATATTTTAGAAATTACAATATAAATGAATAAATTATTTTTTTACCTTTTAATAAATAATTACTTTAAAACTAATAAAAACATTTTAATTGAAACAAACAAATGTCAGGTGTTTGAGGACAGTCCGGTTGGAGTGGCGGCTGCATTGGCGGCACAAATGCCTTGCGTTTGGGTACCGGACCCGAAAACTGATGTGAGTCAACAAAATGCAACTCTAGTCCTCAGCTCTCTTGAAGAGTTTAAACCCGAACTTTTTGGTATACCTTCGTTTCCCACTACTGGTGCTGGCAATTAATTTGATTAAACTTATTATTCAATTCAAAATATTTAATCTGATTATTATTATTAAAGTTATTTGAATTTTAGAACTTTTTTCAATTTTTAAATAAAGATTTTTTCTCATTAAAAGCAAAATGTGACCAATTGACCAAATTGACCAAATTGACCTTGTATTTAATCAAATCTATTTTAACCAAGAATTTATAAGCAAATATAACTTGCTTTTATCTTTTAATGACGTTTAAATTTTATTCTTAAGTATTGCATTTATTTGTCTTTAGAATTGTTAGATTGGCTGCAGATTTGCTACATTTTATTGTAAGGTTTTATTTTATTAATTTATTTCTTTAGTTCAATTCAAAATTTGTGTTTAAATACTCTAATTCTATATCAGATCTAGTCTTCAAATGTGTTTAAATGAATGGTTAACTTAAGTGAACATGGTTATGGCTATGAATATTGATTGAAAAATTGAAAAATATAATAGAATTGAAACGGAAATCAATAGTTTTGTCACTTTAATCATTAATAGATAGCGCACACAATCTCATAGATTACAGATTTAGTTAAAAATTACTAAAATAAATATTATTTCCATAGAAATGAAGTCAATATTGATAAGAATTTGATATTCTTTATAAAAATCAAATGATTTACTTATCTATAAATGCCATAAATATAGCAATTATTCAACTAATTGAGACAATTGTTACAAACTGTGACTAATATGTGAAATGTCTATCGAGAGAAGAACTACTTACGAAAGGGCCACGCATTGCATCTTCGACTTCGACGGAACTCTTATAAATTCCGAAACTTTTTTGACTCAAAGCATAGATGAAGTGCTTCAGAGGTATGACAAGCGATTCGATTGGAGCCTCAAATCGCGAACCGTTGGCCTTCACCTCGGGTTGAGCGGACCTATCATTATAGAAGAACTCGATTTACCGCTTAGTCTACAAGAATTTACAGATAATGTATTGAAAACATTCCAACATAAGATTACTATCGGTTCGGTTGAGTTTATGCCCGGGTATGCATTGCATGGGTTATAACTTATAACTTATGCGGTTTAACTGTTTTAGCTATAAATCACTTTAAGTTAGTCTTAACTCAATTTCGATTACGACTCACCGGTTATTGAATATATATTGAATTTAGAGCCAAACGACTGATACAACATTTGGCAAACAATTCGGTAAATCTGGCCGTTTGTACCGCCAGTACTAAACTCACATTTGCGCTCAAAGTCAAACATTTCGGCGACTTTTTCGAAGTTGGAAACCATTTCCACCATATCGTGAGAGCTGGTGACGACCCGAACGTCCGGCGCAACAAACCCTTTGCTGATCCATATGTTTATTGTATATCTATGTTCGATCCGCCGCCTAATCCCCGACAAGTCCTAGTCTTTGAAGACTCTCCAACTGGTCTGCAGTCAGCCATTAGCGCCGGTTGTCAGGTAGTGCTCATCCCGGACCCCAAATATGATAAAAATAAATTCTCAAACGACAGGACTCTTGTCATTGATTCTCTTAACGATTTTGATCCTCAATTGTTTGGTTTACCCAAGTTTTGAATTCAATTATTTATTTAAAAATTATTTTTTATTTCAATAAGATTTATGAGAAAATGTTCAAAAAATACATTTAATTTATGTGAAGTTTAAATGAAGTTTTAATTTAAATAAAATTATTTGAGACTAATGTTCACTATTTTGATGTCATCGTATGGTTTGTCTGTTTTTGGATGTGTTTTAGCATTACTTATGTTCTGAACCGCTTCCATACCTTTGACTACTCGTCCAAAGACTGTGTGTTTGTTATCCAACCAATTGGTCGGAACAACAGTAATGAAGAATTGCGATCCATTAGTATTGGGTCCGCCGTTGGCCATACTTAGAGTATAGGGTTTGTCGTGTTTTAGGTCGGGATGAAACTCGTCCTCAAACTCCCCGCTCCAGATGGACTCACCACCAGTGCCTGTGCCGGTCGGGTCTCCCGTCTGAATCATGAATTGTTTGATAACTCTATGAAATATGTGTCCATTAAAGTAGCCGTTCTTTGAATGAACGCAAAAGTTTTCAACAGTTTTCGGACACTCTTTGCCAAACAGTTTGCAGTGAATGTCACCCAAAGTCGTGTGAATTATACAGTTCTCCCATATCTTCTGCTGTGCCGGGGCTTCAGTTGCGGCGATAATGTCTTCGCGCGAAGGCTTTTCATTGAAGACGTCGCGCTCAGCCCCTGTCGTGTCTTCCGGTTCTCTTTTAGTGAACAAATAGAATCTATTCTTTTTAAAAGCTGTGCAGAGGAGGGTTGGGTCGGGATGTGCTGACCCGAGAGTGGGGTTATCGCTCGCTTGCATTTCAGCACTGATCGACGCTTTAGTCTTATTCGGAATCGTTTGGTGCAGTCCTAGACTCAGAGCCCGAAAGTTCTCGCCTTTGGCCAGCATTTTGACGCACCGGTTGGTAAACCAATTGACGATTTTGATGCCTAACATCGTTGGGTAAATCACAAAATAACTGCTTTCGTCGAAAAGGATCCGTTCGAACCGGAAGGCGTCCGACTTCTCCAGATCCCTCTCCATAGCCATCCGTCGGCCGAACTCCATGTTTGGCAATTGTGGCGAAATTTGTTGCAATTGAGTCAACTGTTGAAGGCTTTCGTCGAAGACTCGAATCAGTTTTCCGAACAAAAACTTAAAAACTCTTATCTTTCGATCGGAACAAATGGCGGCAAACAGTTTGCCATCACTTGAGTACGAGATATCGTGAGGTATTGTCTTGTTTTTGGCGAATTCATACAAATCTGTGTCCAGTTTTGAATCGAATTCTACTATATTTTCGGGAAATTTGTAATCATTTCTATGACTCATCCAATAGTCTAACAATCCTTTCGTGTCCACAGAAATCATTGTCGAATAAATTGCGTTATATTTCATA
Source organism: Belba bartosi (assembly GCA_034693685.1). Lineage (NCBI taxonomy): Eukaryota > Metazoa > Arthropoda > Arachnida > Sarcoptiformes > Damaeidae > Belba > Belba bartosi. The sequence goes on along the minus strand of JAQFXP010000011.1, from coordinate 9,143 downwards.
CAAATGACTGGATTTGTATGCAATCTATCGAAGACTTTGAGCGGAACGTTGGAAGCGGTCGCGTCATAGGTATAGATCTTATGGCTGTCGGCGTCCGATACAGCAATCGCCGGAATCGGATCTCCGGCCGAATGACACCATTGGGCGGAATGTGGCCTATACTCCAACTTAATCCAATTGATCATGTCAAAGTTTATTACGTCAAACACTTTCATTGTCTGGTCGTTGGACACGGAAGCCAAGAGAGCGCCCGTGGAGTTGACGCACAGGTCGTTGATAGCGGCCATATGTGTCCGGAAGTGTTTGACGAATTCGATTCCATTCGACTGCTTCTTCCAGAACTTGATGTGTCCGTCAATACTAGCCGTTACCACAAAGTCTGTTCCCGTCACCAACACATGGCTCACGACCTCTCTGTGCATATATGAGCGCTCGTATGTCTCACTCGAGCACAGGTTCGCAATATAGACCTCTTCGAACGGCACAGTCTTCCGCCTCTTGTTGGGCACCGACTCCTGTGCCGACTCTTCTTCTTTTGGGTCTTCGCCGGCGCTCTCCTTCTCGTTGTCTTCACTCAAATCCTTACGTTTTTCACTCTTTTCCTCCAAATTATGTCCATTTTCGTTGTCTTCAACTTTGGTCTTTTCATTGGTTTCTTGTATTTCAGACATTTTTTACTTTTATTTGAATTAAAAACAATTTAAATCAAATTCAATACAATTTTAGTTTGAGTTTTCAAAACAAACAAAACATCAGATATTGTCTGCAATTCATGTGTTTTTGAATTAACCCGAAATATGAGTACAAATATTGAAAGCATTTTATAGAAGACTTTATACTATTTTCAATGCATTCATTGAATTGAGTTTCGAAATGAGATTTTATATAAACATTTCAAAAAATATTTGCAAACATTGAAAACAAAAAATGTTTTAAATGGCAATAAATGGCAATAAAGTTAATAAATGTTTTAATTTTTAACATATGTTTTGAATTGAGAGAAATTCCTATACTTTTCAATAGTAAGCCATAAATGCGAGCAATGATTGGTTGATATTCGCGACATATCCGACAGAAATTGCAATAAAAATAAATGACTTAAAGGAGGGATTAAATGAGTGAAAGATTTTTAGTTTTATTTCTTTATTAGTTTATTAAGTCTAATAACTTAATAATAAATATTATTTATTATTAAACTTCATCTCAAATGTTAGCAAAACTCGTTTGACTTGTTTTTCACGCTTTCGTTACTTTCGATTTCAATTGAATTTTCGAGTTATCGATCGGTTTTTGAATCTAATTTCAATTGTCTTAGAATTAGTCTTAACCATAATGTTGTGATGTCTTCGGAGCCCAAAGTGAGCGCAAATGGATTGGCGGACAAGACATCGGATGTGGTGTACGTCAAGTTGAATACAAGCAATGGTTTAGTAACGCAAACGCAAACATCGGTTCAAAACAGTCGACAATTGTTTTTGAAGCGAATACTTTCGGCTCTTTTTTATGCCATTTCTTCGTTTCTGATTATCGTTATCAACAAAATAATTCTCACAAACTATCGGTTCGTATATTGTTTTTGTCTCTAATTCTCATTAATCGCTTATATTTTCATTGTTTTTGAATTAATTATATTTTCAAATTGAGTCTCAATTTCCAATTCAAACGATGAGTTTGTTGTGAATTGAGACGAATTCCGATGCAGTCATCAAACAAATCACATAAAGTTTGTTGAGTTAACCCTAACCTAAATCCTTACCAATCACTACCATTCAAGTGTCAAACATAACAATTATTTTCAATATTTTTTATTTTTTTACACTCTTTTGATTAATTATTTATAACAAATATAGTTATAATTCATTCAAAGATTAAATTTAATGAAACAATTAATTAATATTAGATTTGAAAATAAAGTTGTTATACAATTAATAAGTATTTAGTTTTATTTAAAAATGATTACAACTTGTTTCTCATCAATAATTGTTTATTAAATTTAATTATTTTTGTTTAGATATTGTGTATAAAATGTCGATTAATTGATTCGTTTATTTTATTAAGAATTTTAGAAATTAGAGAATTTTTGCATAAATTTTCAATTTTTAGTTTATTTTATGATTTAAATGTATTCTATATTTACGAAATTTTTAAATGTTTAACTTAAATATTCTTGGCAAAACTAATTTTATTATTGTTTTAAAATTGGTTTTTGGTAATAAAAATTGGCTTGCTTACTTGTTTAAATGTTTATTTAACATAATTTATAGTAAAATAGTTTTTAAATTTTGAATGTTTGTAAAATATATTTTAAAAAATATAATGATTGAGTAGACGACCAATTTCTAAATGTGCTTGTTCTCTATTACCGGTAATAGTTTTAACTATATTTTTAGTTTACAACTACTGTATATACGTATATAATATTTATATATCGCTTTCACAATCACACAATTTTAATATATTAGTTTTGATTAAGTTTTAAAAATAGAAATATTGATAGTTTTAATTTGACAAATTTATCTTCCAATAAGTACAATATATTTTAATTCTTTAGCCAAGAAGTAAAATATAAGTATGACTTGCTATTTGTATAACTTACTGGCAATTATAATAATTCTATATAATAATACTGTATTATTGATAGTATTGATCAGGGATTTTGAAGGGGGATTAGCCAAAAATCCCCCTGATTTTTAAAATTTGAATTTATCCCCCACCCCGATAGCATTTGGCCCACGAAAATGTACTCCTTGAGTTTTTGCCGGCCGTCAAATTTTTTCGGTTTCTTGACCAAAATCGGGAAATTTTTTGTTAAATTGGTGTTAAATCCGGTTTAAATCCAGTTAAATTAGGTAAAATTTTATCATAAATATATGGGTTTTTGAGCGTTTTTGGAAAAATCCCTCCCCTGATATCCCCCTAGGTTTTTGACCAAAATTTTGGGGAAAATCGCTCCCCTGATCCCTCCCCTGGATCGGCCGACCTTCTCGATCCCTAGTATTGATACATTTTTATATTGATTTTGTAACTTGAATTTCAGATTGAATTTTTAATTATTATATATATAGTACTTTTGGGTCAAATTTTTTAATTATTTATCTTTTGAGAATTTGTTTAATACTTAATAAAATTAACATTAATGTGAATAAACATATTCAGAATCCTATAGCAGAATAACTTGTTTAAGATTTAAAGTGTTAGCGATATTTGGATTTATTAGATGTGAAAAACTGAAATCTCTTTTAACTTAATAGTTGTGTTATTTTTATTGAGATTTATATTACCCGTATTTACAGTAGAAAAAAATAAACTTCCGAAATACACGCGATTACATATACAGACAGATTCAGAAATGTTTGATCAAAATCGAGGTAGTAGAAAAAGCTGCACTCTAGACCATATTAAAATTTAATTAGATGATGTTTTGCAATTTAAAAAATGAAATTAAAAACGTATATTTAATAATGACTATATAAAACATTAAAAATATAATTTTTACATGTTAAATTAATAAAATATTAAAGTAAGAATACGTTTATCTTATAGCTACCTATGTTTATTTTAACAGAACGTCGAGGGGGGTACCTTTTCTCTTACCAAATGCTAGGGGGTGGATAAATCAAAATTTTCAAAATCAGGGGGCGATTTTTGCCTAATCCCTCCCCCTTTACGATCCCTGATCAATACTCTAGTTTATAAAGTAGCATAGGTTTTATTTAATTTATTCGATTTTTTTCTTAAATTATTGCTGGCAGAAATTTATTTTCACTTTTTTAAAATTGTATATTTGAAAAATTAAATTTTTAATTATTTGAAGTTTCAAAATGATTTGAATTTAATTATTTATTAAAATTATTTACTAAATATTAGATTCTAAGATTAAAATACATTGCAGTAATTTTAAATACATGTACAATAAATTTCTTAATTAATTACTGCTAAGTCTAAAGAGTTATTTAATATAAATTTAAAATTAACATTACAGTAATATTAAAATAAAGTTATTGTTGTTACATAGTAAATTTTTATTTATTTTTAAATATTCAGGCCAGTTTTGAAAAAAAAATAATTAAAAACTTTTTTTTAAATTATACAGTAATTGTATCTAATACAGTTAGTCCCGGATATTAGCATAAAAAATCTACTACTCTTACCCTAAATTGTACTCTTATCCAGGTAATTTAACATTGAATACTAAGTGCAAAGAAAAGACCTGGGCTATCAAAATTATTTTTAATGATTTATTATATTTGAATCTTTAACAAATTATATATAAATTAAAAACTTATATTCTATTTAAAATAATAGTTGTTCTAACTTAGATTATGTTTAAATATTAAGGATATTTTTGGGTTAAGAAATACAAAACAAAACAATTTCACTCATAAATGTGTTTAAAGTCATTAAATTATGTCGTTTTTATATGTTTAAAGTACGGTTAAAAATCTACTGTAAACTCTATTAATATATAAATTTTAATAACAATTTTGATTTATATCCAATAAAAATTTTTAGATAGTAAATAATAATTTTAATAAAATCAAAGGAGCTTGGCCACTTATGCAGAGTAGAATAGAACACAATTTTTAACACAAACTCAGACTCACCTAAAACAATGCAATTTTCTTATTTAAATTAACCAAAATAACATCAAAAGCTTACTTAAAGCTAAAATATCCTCAGTATTCAACATAATCTAAGTTAAAAAATTAATTGATTTAAATAGAATATAAATTTAAGTTATTAAAATAAAGTTTAAAGTTTGTAGCACCACTCAACGATTTAACAAAATAAATTTTTCTAGCATTTTGCTTTTATTTTTCTAACTTTTATATATTTATGAATTTTATACATAATTATCTATAACAATAAAATTATGTTATTTTGAATAGCGACGAATAAAACAATAAATTATTTATTATGTTGTGAGCTTCATATTTTTTTATTGAAATTTAAATTTTTTTTCTAATTTAGTATTTGTTAAAGTTTTAAAATGTAATAATTTACTAATAAATTATAAAAAATTTTGGTGGTCAAGGTCCTTTGTTGTCGTTAAGCAAGATTGTTTTTATTCGATTTGCCCTTAAGCGCTAACTGTAATTAATAATTATATATAATTTATATAGCCGATTTTAGAACTAACTTTTTTAAATATGCTTAATTAAATTGAAAAAACTAAGTTATATTAATTAAATTTTTTATATGATTATGGAATTTTATAAAGAATTTATCACATTGACAATTTTATAAAAAAAATTTCATTGGTTATTTTGTGGTATGATAAAATCTTCTCAATAAATACTATCCTGGGTTATTAAAAAAAATCAAACAATACATTTTGTTAATATTAAAATATAAAAATAAACATTCATTTTTGTTTTTAAAAATTATAACCTGTAACAATTTTAATCTATACTAATACACTATAACCTATTATTAATAGGATATTAATAATAAACTGAATGATAAAACTATATATACTGTATATATAAGTAGATATAAATAAAACTTTTTTTTTAATCAATTTATAAGAAATAAGTTAATAAGAACTCAACTAATATTTACAACAATTTGCTTAAAAGTTATTATATCCTAATTGTAAAATGTTTAAACGTCGCGTGTTACACAAGATTGAACTAGCAAGTTATCTATTTTTCCAAAATTTTAATCAAAATATTTTCAAAGTTTGAAAAATCAAAATTGAATTATAGTTTTGTGATTTATAGGTATAGTGTAAAAATGGACTTGTTCTGTGTTTGTTTGTTTGTTTTTGATAAATGTTTACAAACTATTGACAGCAATAAATAGACCAAATATTGATTATTTTGAAATATAATTTCAGATTTCCGTCATATTATGTGTTAGGAATGGGACAAATGTTGGCCACAATTATAATTCTAAAAATAGGAAAATCACTTAATTTGATAACATATCCGAATTATTCGCGAGATATTCCATTCAAAGTATGTTTCAAATGATTTATTATAATTTTTTAGGAAAAAAGATATTAATTTTATTTATAGCTTTAGAAATGTTTTATTAATCTATAGTCAGTATGACTCGATTGAGTCAATAAATTCAAATTTGAAATAAATTGCTATTAATTTTGGTTAATATTGAAAATGTCTGATACTATGAATGCCAGATCTGGCCGCTCCCAGTCCTCTACATTGGAAACCTTGTGTGTGGTTTAGGCGGTACTAAACATCTGAGTCTTCCGATGTTCACTGTTTTGCGAAGATTTACGATTTTAATGACTCTCATTGGAGAATATTATGTACTCAAGTGAGTCAAACACTCGTTTCGCTTATCTTTTATAAAGATTTACACAATATTTCAAAAAATATAAAAATTTTATTCACTTTTGGTTTAATATGAAGGGTTTGTAATAAAAATATGTTTTATGTGATCTTATATAATGAATAGTGTCGTACAAACCAATGTAATCGTAATGACCGTTATAGGGATGGTTGGCGGGGCTGTAATTGCTGCCAGGTATACATCCCTGTGCCGACTCTCTGCACAAAGATCACTGCCATTCTTATCTAATCGAATGGCATATAAAAAGTTTTTATTCGTTTTTTTATATTTTTTGTTAGCAATGATTTAGCGTTCGATCCGAACGGTTATGCCTTTGTTTTGGGGAATGACTTCTTCACTGCAGCCAATGGCGTATATATGAAACAGAAACTCGACTCTAGAGTATGTCATAAAAAATTTATTTTATTATTATTATTATCTCAATATCTTTCTCAACCTCTCGTTGTGTGAAAACAAACAATTTATTTGTTTGACAGACGAGTGTTAAAACATTTAAACTTTTATTCTTTATAATCAATGTTTGTTTGATTGAAGTTTTGATTAAATGCTTTTAATTTTAGATATATTTAATGTGAATTATGTTTAAAGATATCTTGGTAGATTGAAATGATTGCTATAATTGGTAGCATTTGCTTAGTTTTGAGGCTTTTATGTGATTAAATGAAAGGATAAATAAATAAATATCTAAATGTGTTTTGAAAAGTGATTGAATCCCCATTAGGAACTGGGAAAGTATGGTCTGCTCTTCTATAACGCACTCTTTATGATCAGTCCATTGCTATTGATTTCGTGGACTACCGGTGATCTGAACCGATGTTTCACAGAGTTTGACGATTGGCTCGACTTTGGGTTTTTAATATCGTTTTTGACGTCATGTCTGATGGGATTCATTCTAATGTATTCAACGGTATTGTGCACTGCATTCAACTCAGCGCTCACTACCACTATTGTCGGCTGTTTGAAGGTATGTCCACTCACTCTATCACTCAATTAGTCGAGAATTTAATTTGAAATTTGTTTTGCAGAACATATTCGTCACTTACATAGGGATGTATATCGGAGGCGATTATGTCTTCTCTTTGACCAACTTTATTGGTCTCAACATATCAATGATTGCGAGTCTTCTCTATTCGTACATCACTTTTATACACAAACCAAAGCCTTTACCTTAAGCTCAATATCTATTAAATCATTGATTTTTCTGTTTTTTTAAATTGTTATTTATTTGGTTTTAAAAATAAGTGAATTTTGTTGTCATTTTGCCAAACGGTTTGTTCTAATCTCAACCATAATGTTCTCCTCTAAGCATTGCGCAATGTACCTGGCCAATGGCCATCATATAAGTCAGGCATTCAGAAGGTTGCTTGATCCAGGGGTTGGCGTCAGGTTCAGGAGTCAGAGGTCGGCATTTCTAAAAATGCTCAAAAGCCTATATAATTGATATGCAATTTAATCTAGTTAATTTAAACTCGATTTGATTTAAGCACTAATTTAGGAAAGATTTGCTGGCTGCTTCATGGACCAAATGCCAACAAGGATAAATGTTAATTTTTAAAATAAGGAGGATTTTTGACTCACCCCCTACTTCTGAATTCCTGATAAAAGTAGACAGGTTGTTTTTAACGAATTTATTGTTTCTTAAACTATGTTAGACTTAATCACAAACTTAAATGCATTTTATTTATTGAAAATATTTTAAGCAATAATTTTTAAAATAATTAATTTGAAATTTTTGTAATTTATTTTGACATTTATTTTGTTTTAAAGCTTTTATTGAAAGTATTATTAGATTTAAATTAAATGAAATTAAAGTTAAGATCAAATGCTTTATAGTTTAAAATACGTCACAAAAATATTTTGTTACAATTTTAATGAATTATTTATATTTAATAAATAAAAACCAAAAGTATTAAATTTTCTCTTTTTTCTCCAATTATTTGAATTGTTTCTAAAAATTATTTCAATTATTTGGTTCAAAAACTTAATTACTTGTACTTAAGTATTAACAGACAAATCTACTTACAACAAACAGGTTGGTTCCGCACAATCAGTTTTTATAACCGTAATCCCTTACAGATTATGACATGTAAGTTTTATAAGTTCAATTAGACCATTTTCTAAAATTTGAGTTAAAGCCTCTGAAGACATGTACTTATAAGACGAGGTAAACTCAAACTATAATAAATGACACAAATTAATTAATTATAATTAGTTTAATTATAGATATTAATAGATTATTTTACAAATATTTGTTTTAAAATAAATTTAATATAAATCCACTTTTCTATAGAACTTTCGAGCAAAATACTTAAATGCAAGTAGTTAAAATTCAGAAAAAATTTTAATGCAAAATACTTTACTTTAATTACATAATTTATTATTTCTTTTAAAGTGATTTCAATTTTGTGATGTTTTTAATTTTTAAAAGTTTAAATTTTAGCATTATTCATAGTTTAAAAGTTTAAATTAAAGCAAAATTAATTGCTTTAAACTTATAGTTAAAAAATATTTTTTATTCTCATTTTTGAGTACATTATATCTTGGAGTATAAGAACATGAATCCCAAATTTATCTTTTAAGCACATGTCCTAAACTGTGAAAACCGGAATTTGTTATATACATAAATTATGAGTTATAGATTGTAGCTGTATATTTATAAAAACTTTTCGATTTTCGTAAAACGTCTTACCTTAATATAGTATACAACTAGTTCAAAAACGCCCCTTCTTTTAATATGTTAACAATTATCATATTCGACATTAGCATATTCGACATTAGCATATTCGACATTAACATATTCGACATTAGCATATTCGACATTAGCA